>VBSM01003163.1:326008-336517 GCA_008086735.1 Cheirogaleus medius
TTTCTCTCCCAGGGTCCAAATCCCCTCTGAGTTGGGTGGCATTCTTTCAAATGCATGTCAAAGCACTTTCAAAATCGAGATATACGTCTATCCACTGTTAACCAGCAATTTCATTAGATTAGGGTCTAACCGTCCCCACTGCTAATTGACGGCCACGGTGTCCTGTCTGGAATTCTCCTGGGACAAGCTCCAGGGTGTGTGTGAACATGGCTGACCCGGCACAGGTGCACGTTGGTGGAACCCAGCTCGTGGTGGGCATGAGGTGTTCCCTCCGCAGAACTTGCTTCTAGCGCAGCAACCGTGAGCGATCTCTTGCATTCTTGCCAAACAGCCTCTTTCTTCCGCAGACTTCCAAGGGTCTTGGGGCATCTCAGAAGATCATGCAGTGTATTTCTTTTCCTCTTGCTGAGAATGACTTCGATTCTTGCAAGAGAAGGGACTATCCTTACGTATTGATTGGGTCATGTATTCCCTCATCGGTGTGAAGGTCCCATGTCATTTAAATTAAGTATTGATTAGGTTTATTTATTGTTTTTTATTTTTTAGGGAGTGGGTTTCCAATGTTTTGTAGAGCAAATAGAAGCCTAATCAAAGTCCACTCTCTTGCCACTTCTTTTTTTCTCATATTTTATTTTTGTTGAGATGAGAAAACCATCTTGGTATTGTTTGTTTTTTTATTTTTGACTTTTAATTTTATGTCAGAGTGATTAAGGGAGTGCAAACACTTTGGTAACATCAATTGCCTCTGCACCACCCAACGACCCAACGATGAGTCCTTTCTTTTCCAAACCAGTCACCAGGTCTCTGTGATGGTAGAATTCTGCTCTCAGATTCTTAAAAGTCATATATCGGTTTCCACAGCAGCTTCTAACATTGGACCGCGTGTGAATGTGTTGCCCGGGCAAATGGCTTCTTGCGTTGAGACTGAAATTCCCTACAGGAATATATATATATATATATATATATATATATAATTAAAAAAGAAAGGAAAAAAAAAAAAGAAGAAGCAAAGCTTTGGGGCTTATCACCAACTTGGTACAGCTATTATCCATGAATGGTTTTTGTGTGCTTGCTTTTTGTTTTTCTGTGCCTAAAAGTATGTGCATCAGAGAGAAGGCAGCTGGCACCAGGGTAGTCCGGAAAATTTGGACTTTTGGCCTCAGTGAATAAAGAGATTGACGATAGACACAGAGTCCACCCTGGGGTTAAGGTACCCGCCCAGGGCCACGTTCCTCTAGGTGGCCTTTCGTGACAGGTGGGCGCCTGTCCATCTGCAGTCTTTGCTTTCTACACCGTTTTGCAAGAGCTCACTTTGGGATTTTAAATAAACCTTTGTTTTCTTGTAATCCCTGTGCATCCAGCTATAAGCATACGCACTAATCCAGCCAACAGTGGTGTAAATAATATGAAAATTAAACATCTGTGCTCCCGTAATATGCCGAAATAAAAAAAAATTAAAATAACATTGAATCAGCAAAAACAAAACAAAAATAAAAACAAAAAAAAGACATCCTATGTTGGCAAATGCAGTCTTTCATCGTCAATTTTTATATTTCTGAGAAGTAAGATTACACCCTCCTATAATGTTTAATCTCTCCTTCATTTAGAAGGATAATCATGCATGCTTTGTCTCTCTGTTTTGGGTAGTTTTCTCAAACCAATAACGTACTGGGGGATACAAAAAAAATTAAAAAATAAGACAAACTTCCACATTTATTTGGGAATATCTTGGGGGGAGGGGTCTTGTCTTAACGTTTCAGTGATTTCATGTTCTCTGCCCTGTGCAAAACTCCCCCTCCTCCACCAGACGGCCACAGAATCCCTGCCTTAGCTGGGCAGGTGGCCCTGATGTTTCCCTTGGGGACTAGGACGGCAGGCAAGTCCGACGGGCATCCTCCCTCTCGTAACTCTGAACATGCACAGTGTCGGGAAACTCTACGGGGATAGGTCTTCCTGGCCAAAAGCTTTCAGTAGAGACCCACAAAATTCACAACCTGTCCCAGGAACGGCACATCCACTGAGTTCTGTAAGTCTTCTCTGCTCGTCAGAGAACCGAGTCGTGGCTCAAGCCCAAGTTTGTGCTGCGCGCCCTGGATTAGAGTTTATCTCGGGACAGCTTAGACCGAGCCTGAGCTTGGATCACTGGTATTGGATTGTTTGGGGTAACTTTATTATATTATATTATATTACTGTAGTTTATATTATATTATAGTGTTATATTCATAATACAATATATAATATGCATATTAATACTACATCATATATATCCTGTATATATTATGCATATCATGTGTTATGTCTTTGTATTTTATTTATTTATTTATGTATTTTTGAGACAGAGTCTCACTCTGTCACCTGGGCTAGAGTGCCGTGGCGTCAGCCTAGCTCACAGCAGCCTCCAACTCCTGGGCTCAAGCGATCCTCCTGCCTCAGCCTCCCGAGTAGCTGGGACTACAGGCGTGCACCACCATACCTGGCTAACTATATATATATATATATATATACACTTTTAGTTGTCCAGCCAATTTCTTTCTATATTCAGTAGAGACGGGGTCTCGCTCTTACTCAGGCTGGTCTCGAACTCCTGAGCTCAAACGATCCTCCCGCCTCGGCCTCCCAGAGTGCTGGGATTACAGGCGTGAGCCACTGCGCCCGGCCTGTCTTTGTATATTATCACGCTACATATTCCATGCATACGCACACACACGATCCTTTTCACTCCACAAGTTTCCATCCCAGAACTACCCTCATCCTCTGGAACTCTTCAACCTCATCGCCAGCTTCCCACCCTCAGCGGACCGCCGTCTCCTTATATCTGACGCCGTCTGTTATTTAAAAGGAAAGACATGAGCGAACAAGCAGACCCTAACAGCTGCATCCTCACTTGTGTGCTCACGGGAGACTCTGCGTTTTAAAACAGGAACGCCAGGAATAAGCAGACGCCCCCAGGGCAAAACGTGGCTGTTTGTTTTGGTGAGAGCAGGTGTCTCATGTTCCGCCGGGACAGTCTGACAGGTGTATTTATGGGACGTGTCCGTGTGCTGCCCTCAGACACATAAATTTCTCACGCCGTCCTGTTCAAAGCTGCATTTTCTTTCTTTTTTTATTTTTTTGGAGACAGAGTCTCACTCTGTTGCCGGGGCAAGTGTGCCGTGGTGTTAACCTCGCTCACAGCAACCTCTAACTCCTGGGCTCAAGCGATCCTCCTGCCTCAGCCTCCCGAGTAGCTGGGACTACAGGCATGCGCCACCATGCTCCAGCTAATTTTTTCTGTATATTTTTAGTCGGCCAATTAATTTCTTTCTATTTATAGTAGAGACGGGGTCTCACTCTTGCTCAGGCTGGTTTCAAACTCCTGACCTTGAGCGATCCTCCTTCCTCGGCCTCCCAGAGTGCTGGGATGACAGGCGTGAGCCACCGCGCCCGGCCAAAGCTACATTTTCTTTACGGAGATTGCATCCGCCCTCCTCTCTTAGGTCTGGCCGCGTGCACGGCCTCGCGTGAGTCATTTCAGGACCGATGGGACGGTGAAGAAGTAAACGCTAGAAACGTTTTGCCCAACCGGACGTTAGGCTGCGGCACAAACGCAGATGTCGCGGTGTGTGGACTCTATCTCTGGCGAGATGTGCCGTGAGTGCTCGTGGCGATATTAACATTTTCGTGTCATTTTTGTCTCCTTCCCCTAAATAGAGACCTCATCAAGAAGCTGCTCGTTGTGGACAGGACGAAGCGGCTGGGAAACATGAAGGTGAGGTTTTCGTTGCGCGGATGGGGGGGTGGCGTCTGATGCCACCTGTGGAGGCTGGACACCAGCGTCGATGTTGGCAGATGGAAACCAAAGCGTGTTCGTGTTTAATTCTCGGCCGCATTTCCAAGCTGGGTTGCTGGGCACTCAAGATCACCTCGTCTCCCCAAATCTGCACACAAGCCGATGATGGTGCAACAGCAATTTATAAGTTATCACTCGTTATTTTGTTTATTTTTTGAGCATCCTTCCTGAGAGAGCCTTCACACGCCCTACAATTTACCCATCGAAGATGTGCAATTCAGCGGCTTTTCGTATTCACGTTGGTTTCGTGCAACCATCACCATGATTGATTTTAGAACATTTCCATCGCCTCCAAAAGGACATTCTGTACTCTACATCGTTCACTCTAATGTCACGCTAAGGTGTTATGATGTCTACATGTCACTAGGCGATAAGAATTTTCCAGGTTCATTATAATCATGTGGGGCCACCGTTGTGTATGCAGTGCATTGTTGGCCGAAACATCGTTACGTGCTGCATGACTGTGCACACACACACACACACACACACATGCGTGTCATATCCTATATATATTTGTAGTTGATAAAAAAATTCTAGTTTGGAGACTGTGAGTGTATGTATATACTTTATATATACAGTACAAAAAGTATGTGCATATACAGTATATGAAGTATGTGTGTGTGTGTATATATACACACACATGTATATATGTGTATATGTGTGTGTGTATGTGTATATATGTATACATGTGTATATATATGTATATATATGTGTGTGTATCTATAAGTATATATGTATATGTGTGTATATATATACACACACACACAGGATCCAAACTAGAATTTTACAAGTTATATACTGCATATATAAAGTATATAAAGAATATATGTGTGCACACATATGTAAATATGTGTATGAGTAGATAAACACGCACATCCCTTAATATAAAAAGTATACTTAGTATAATTGTATCACTTAGCATAAAAAATGTGTGTACATACAGTATAAAAAGGGTTTATCTAAAGTATATATATACACACACACACAGTATCCAAACTAGAATTTCACTATAAGTTATATACTGCATATATAAAGTATATAAAGAATATATGTGTGTACACATATGTAAATATGTGTATGAGTAGATAAACACGCACATCCCTTAATATAAAAAGTATACTTAGTATAATTGTATCACTTAGCATAAAAAATGTGTGTACATACAGTATAAAAAGGGTTTATCTAAAGTATATATATACACACACACACAGGATCCAAACTAGAATTTTACTGCCACTTATATTCTGTATACATAAAGTATATATATGTGTGTGTGAATATATGTATGAATACATAAACACACCCATCCTTTAATATAAAAAGTATACTTAGTATTAGCATAATTTTATCCCTTAGCATAAAAAGTATGTATATATAAAGTATATGAAGTATATGTATGTGTGTGTACATATGTAAACATGTATGTGAGTATATAAACACACACCCCTTAGTATAAAAAGCATACTTAGTATAATTTTATCCCTTAGCATAAAAAGTATGTATATATACAGTATATAAAGTGTGTATATATTAAGTATAAAAAGTGTGTATATAAAGTATATATACACACACAAGGTCCAAACTAGAATTTTACTACCACTTATACACTGTATATCTAAAGTATATAAGGTAGACGTGTGTGCACATATGTAAATGTGTGTATAAGTACGTAAACTAGAATATTATCCAATCGGGGTAAAAGTCTCACTTCCATTCACAGCATAATTCATGGCAAATCTCAACAACGATTCGATATTTGACCTCACTATCGATGGAAAATAACGTTTTCCAATAGGAAAGGGAAAAGTTGTCTAAACAGCAGGATGAGGGGGGGAAAGTCAAAAAAATTCACATCACTCTTTTTTCCGCTATTCGAGATAGGATCACGGCAAAGATTCTTTGTTGAGGATAAGAAGTTTAAAACTCTACAAAAACCGAGAACGGATACCCACGTTAGGAGCGCAATGGTGAATTCCTCTGCAGTGGGTCCAGCTTGCAGAGAGCACGTGTTCATTTCTTGTACCGCCTCACGTTTAGCTGAGAACAAAGTTTCCGTACGTGTAGTGGAAAGGAAGGAGGGATGCAGTCCACGCCGGACCCCTTGGGACGGGCGGTCCCAATCGTCACCCCTGAGCGTGGAGCAGGCGGCCCTGAAGGCACTTGCTTAGTTGGAAGGTCATGGGGTGTCATCGCTAAGATCTTGCAGGCTGGACCTGAGCTTGCTTCGAGTCGAGTCCCAGCCCTGTACTGATTACTGGCCAGGTCACCCTGACCTAGTCACACCACTCGGAGCACCCTCCTTTCAGAAGTTTATAAAATACCGAATAAAATCGTCAAGATGAACCCAGCAGACAAACTCACAAATCACCACCGTGTCCAATTTTATGTCACGAAGCTAAGGAGGATTTATCTTTTAGCCTTTGGTGCCGAGCACTGTGCACGTGAGTCTTCCGACTGGGTTTGCTGCTACCAACAAAGCAAAGCAAACAAAACACAAACCGCCTGCTTCCCTGGTTTCCCGAGGAGCTCACGCTCCGAGGACAATTAAAGCAAATACAGCAAACGCTTTTTTCTGTTTGTGTCTGCACTGAATGACGTAGAGATTGTCTGAGACACGGTTCTCTCCTGCCCCGTCCAAACCCCACCCGCTGACGATGATGCCTGTTTCTTTTCAAGAATGGCGCCAATGACGTGAAGCGACATCGCTGGTTCCGATCCGTGGACTGGGACGCCGTGCCGCAGAGAAAACTGAAGGTACGACCCGGTGTTGTTAACAGGGGCAGACTGCGATTCCGCGAGCCGTTTGTTTATTTGTGTCTGGCTTGTAATTAATTTGTACGATACAGCCGGCCATCTCCGATCGCTCGTGAGCCACGTTCCCTCCTCGGTGAATGTCTTAGAGCCACGCCTTGCCCTGTCTGCCTTGGTGAGTGTTGCAGACTAGGTAACATTTTTGGTCAAACTGCCTGTTTTGTTTTAACCCGGCCCTTTTTACCGGTACATGTTATTTGTGCCTATGTATGGGGTATGTGTGATATCCTGACACATGCATAGAGTGTGTGAAGACCCGGTGAGGGTGTTTAGCACATGCAACACCTCAAACATTGATCGTTTCTTTGCAATGGGAACATTTCCAATCTTCTCTCCCAGCTACTTTGAAATACGCAGTAGAGCGTTGTTAACTGCAGTCCCCCGACGGTGCTGTCAAACACTAGAATTTCTTCCTTCTCTCTGAATAATATTCCATCATAGTTCACTGACCATAATGACTTCCAGTTCCATCCATGTTGCTGCAAATGGTAGAAATTTTTCCCTTTTCATGGATGAATAATATTCCACCATAGTTCACTTATCGTAATGACTTCCATTTCCATCCGTGTTGCCGCAATGGTAGGCTTTTATCCTTTTTGCATGGCTGAATAATATTACATCGTAGTCCACTTACCATAATGACCTCCAATTCTATCTGTGTTGCTACAAACGGCAGGATTTTATCCTTTTTCGTGGCTGAATAATATTCCACCTTAGTCTACTTACCATAACGACCCCCAATTCCATCCTTGTTGCTGCAAATGGCAGGATTTTGTCCTTTTTTGTGGCTGAATAATATTCCGTCACAGTTCGCTTACCATGATGATCTCCAATTCCAACCATGCTGCTGCAAATGGTAGGATTTTATCCTTTTTCGTGGCTGAATAATATTCCACCACAGTTCACTTACCATAATGACCTCCAGTTCCATCCGTGTTGCTGCAAATGGTAGGATTTATCCTTTTTCATGGATGAATAATATTCCATCATGGATCTACAGCACATTTTCTTTCTCCATTTGTCCACGGATGGACACGCAGGTGGATTCCATATCGTGGCTATTGTGAATAGCGCTGAACCGTGAGACTTTGACAGGAGTGTTCCAAGGCATCGTTTGCAACTTAGCACTTCGGAGTCTATGGGAAAAGACCTTAGACTTGCTCATTTCCAGGCCTGAGCCCAGAGCAAAGCACTCAGAGTCCCTGGGGTTACAGCTTAGAGGAGAGGCATCACTTTGTTCCAGGTTTTAACTTTTCAGTGTTTTGTCAGATTAAATTGCATTTTTAAAAATCAAAAAAAATTTGGACAGGTTTGATATGCACATTGGTCAAAAATCAAGTCGATATTAAAAGGTGTACGTTGCCAATTCTGGGTCTTATCTACTCTGAGCCACTTGTAGGTAATCACTTTTTATTAGACTTTTCTGGTTTCCGTCCATAGTTTATTGATGCTAATAAAACCCCTTATGGAGAGACGTAGTTTTATTTTCTCCATGCACTTATACAGAACCTAGACGGCTGCTATGTATAATACTCTATTTTTTCTCTCTCTTTTTTTCTTTTTTTTTTGAGACAGAGTCTTGCTCTGTCTCCCCTACTAGAGTGCAGTGGCATCATCACAGCTCACTGCAGCCTCCTACTCTTGGGCTCAAGCGATCCTCCTGCCTCAGCCTCCCTAGTAACTGGGACTACAGGTGTGTGCCACCACACCTGGCTAATTTTTCTATTTTTACTAGAGATGGGGTCTCACTTGTGCCCAAGCTGATCTCAAACTCCTGGCCTCAAGTGATCCTCCCGTGTGTGTAGCCTCCCAGAGTGCTGGGATTACAGGCGTGAGCCACCGCGCCCGGCTAGTGTTCTATTCTTGTTTTTCACGCTTGACAGTATGATCTGGAGGCCTTTCTCCACGCCTGGACAGCTTTCTCATTCCTTTTAAAATACATCGTATTCTAGCCCGTGGCTGTTCCCTAGTTTACGTGAACAGGCTTCTTCTGCTGCAGTGAACAGCTTCGTTGCATTTCATTTACGAGAGGATGAATTTGCAGAAGTGAGATCCTTGGGCCCAAGGATAAATGGGTTTGAAATCTTGGTGATTTTATAGCCTGTGTCTCTGTCTCCGAAGAGGTCGTATCCTTTTGCAACAAGAGAAAAGGGAGCAGTGGAAAGTTGTACAACTCGTAGCTTTTTTGCCCATCTGGTGGTTAAAAACTGATGTCTCAGTGTAATTTGGTTGTTGGTGCTTTTTTGCAAGATTACGGGGTGATTCCAGTGTACAGCTGAGATTGATACACTTCCCTGCAGTCATGCACCGGGCCAGACATTTCCCGGAGGCGAGAATGCCGTTCTTTCTGTTCACTCCTGGTGCTGGGTTTACAGAAACAGCTCATTTATGGGGTGGAGACATAAAGGAAGGAAGAGACGGTGCTACCAACGTGGTGACTCTATTTCAAACGGCTCCTAAAAAAGTCTTTGCAAATTTTTCCCATCTTTTCTGGAACCCGCATGAGGTATATTCTCACGCGGGTTGGCCCGTTTTGCAGTGGAAGTCGCGTCGTGTGAGCACCAAGGGCACACGTGACCTGCCACTCGGGCTGTGCAGTGCGTTGGGTCTGAGTCATCCCCAGAGCAGGCCCCTCCACCTGCAGGTCTTTGATGATTTTGAGACGTGTCTCCCTCCTGAGCCGGGAACGTGGTGGGCTCCAGGATGCATGTTTGCTGTTTGAGCACAGAACACAGCCGTGACACGACGGTTTCCTTTTTAAAACATGCATCATTTCTGCCTTCAGCCGGACTCATTTTTGTATCCGCACAGAAAGTGAAAATGCCCCCTTCTGAATCCACTTATGTGCCTCTTCTCCATTGGGAATTTTCAGTGTGCAGCATTCTAGCAGGAAGCACAGGGTTCGGGGTTAGGAACAGTGACATGTCCATGTCCTGGATGTGACTTGAGACCCTAACGTCACCATGTCTCAAGTTCTTTGTGCTGAAATAAAGAGCGCCGAGGAGGAGAGAGGTGGTACTGAACACACACATGAGAGGGTCTCACTAAAGTGTAGTTTCACAGGATCATACAAAACTAATTGGCATCTGTGCGCATCACAGAAGAGTTGGATGTGGCTTCAGCCAGAATCTACCCAGGAGTCTGCAAACTACAGCCTGTGGGCCAATGTGGCCCATCGTGCATTTTTTGTAAATAAAGTTTTATTGGCACATGGCCACGCCCACTCATTTACATATCAGCAGTGGCCACTTTCTTGCTCCAATGGCAGAGTTGAGTGGTTGCCACGGAAGTTGTATGGGCTGCAAAACTGAAAATATTTAATAATTGGTCCTTTATGGGGGAAAAAATAATGCTGACCCCCTTTGAAAATCCCAGTAGCCTCTTTTTATTGGTGCAGGATTGAGGCTCTGCATTGGTGATGCTAACACCTCAGTCTGGTGCACTTTTCTATCTTACTAGAATTTTCCAAAGCCTGGTCACTAGACGAGCTACGTCAGAATCTCCCAGACCCAGCAAGGCCTGGGCGTCCGCACTTCCCCAAGCAATCCGGGTAGTTGTTATTCTAGAACGTAAGATGCGAGCACTGGGTACCCAGCATCCTTCCTCCCTTAATCCCTCGGACTTCACGATCGTCTGTCAGACCGACGGTTGGTAACCTCACTCATTCACAGTGTTACGGTTCCAAGTGTTCCCTGTTCGTAACGAAAGGGAGACACAGCTTTAGTCTTTTGCAAGTCATTTCCACTTTGATGCAAAGCAACACCGCGTCCAGGTGCCCCTTCTGACCGCGGATCTGTGTTTGTGCCGGTCCCTGCAGCCTCCCATAGTGCCCAAGATATCCGGCGATGGCGATACCTCCAACTTCGAAA
>VBSM01003163.1:354799-372563 GCA_008086735.1 Cheirogaleus medius
CTTCCCTCCCTCCCTCCCTCCTTCCCTCCTTCCTTCCTTCCTCCTTCCCTCCTTCCTCCCTTCCTTCCTTACACATCTTCCTAAAAATGTACCTGCACAGAGGTCTCGAGCAGTGGCCCATGCCTGTAATCCCAGCATTTTGGGAGGCCATCGTGGGAGGATCCTTTGAGGCCAGGAGTTCCAGACCAGCCTGGGCAGCATAGCAAGACCCCATCTCTAAAAATAAATAGATAAATAATTAGCCGGCTGTGGTGGTGCACACCTGTAGCCTCAGGTACTCGGGAGACTGAGGCAGGAGGATCACTCGAGCCCAGGAGTTTGAGGTTAGAGTGACCTATGATGATGTCTCTGCACTCCAGCCTGGGCTACACATCAAGACTGTGTGTCAAAAACATAATGAGTGAGATGTGCAACGTTTAGGGGATGGTCATGCTTGAGGCTCTGCCTCGAGGGGGGAGGGGGGCATGGGCAATATACATAACCGTAATATTTGCACCCCCATAATATGCTGAAATAATAAATAAAAAACTCTGTGTCAAAAGCAAAACAAAACAACAACAACAACAAAAAATACCCTTACCTGCACAGAAATTTTTGTTTCATTCTCTCTTTTTGTGGGAGCTCAGGCTGAAATGAAAAAGATAATTCCCTCTCAAAATATGATGCAGTACCATTTAAGATACTGATTCTTTACAAATTTTAGCGATGGATTAAACTAATTCTAAAAGACGAATATGATAGGATGCACCAAAGTAGAGCTAAGTCAGTGGTCGGGGAAAGATAAATTCAAAGAGGTGGATTTGTTTCACAGATACTGGGATGGACTTAAACATCAAAGCAGCAAGGACAGGTGTGACTTTGAAGGTGGCAGATATTAATAGAGCAATAGAATGAGTGGACTGTCCCCACCTGCTGCCTTTTCTATATGGGAAATAGGGCATCGCACATTAATATGGGAAAGAAAGAAGCATTTAAAAGACGCCACTGGGGAAACCCATTCACCATAAGAAGAAAAATGAAGCCAAGTCTGTCTTATCACCACTTACAAAGACAATCTCTAGATGGATTAAAGACCTAAGAAACACCCGATCACAAATCCAGTAGAAGAAAATGAACATGAATATCCTTCTGGTCTTAAGAGTTGAGCCAAGATTTCTTAAGCAAGATCCTAAAAGCACAAATCGTAGATAAAACACAGAGGCATTTCATGACGTCACAATTAACACTTTCTTTCTTGGAATGGGATATCGTAGTCGACCAAGATTCACGGACGAGAGGATGGGAGTGGTTATTTTTAATATCTAAATAAAAAATAGAATTATTACATTGTCTAGAATAGACATAGGACTCCTGAAAGTTAACAGGAAAAAAAAAAAGACCAGAAACTCTATAGAAAAACAAGCTATGTATAGGCAACAGGTACACACACACAAAAGTAAATCCTATTAACAAAAAGGCATATAGTGATCAGAGAATTGCAAATTACAGTGACAGCGAAAGACTTTTTTTTTTGTTTCTATAACTATTGCAAGCTCTATAAAGCTGGACTATACCTGGTGTTCTCAAGAGTATGGGAAGATGGGAATGTCTCTGCAGTAATGCTGAGGGTTGATATTGGACCGTCTTTCTCAAAAGCACTCTGGACAGACCTTAGATTTCTGTTACATAAAGCAGACATCTCGAGATCCAGCAATATCACTTTTAAGTATACATCCCAGAGAAATTATTGCAGAGGGGCGTGCAGGGACGCCTACGAGCTATTCCACATGGGTTTGGGGACATTGAAGTCAACGCAGGCAGGTGTCTCTCCACCAGTTCGTCAAACATGGCAGACGAGTGCCGTGGACGGAGAAACCGCAAAACTCTTGGCTCTCTAACCGCGTCGTGGGGTCTTAAAAACATTTTGTCGAGTGAGAGGCATGAAGACAAAGAATGATATTTATGGCACGATATACCACTTGTGTAAATGAAAAACACACAGTACTCACACGGCAACACAACGTACTTCACAAGCCACAGCGCCATGCCATTAACGACCATGTGTCCGACAGATTGCGCCCGGGAACCGGGGTGGGGTTGCCAGGAGTGTTTTTTCCCCTCATGTGAAGGGTGCAGAAATAAATGGACCAAGGGTGATGGTGATTGTGAATGGGAAACACCGTCAACTCCATTCTCGGTACGGACGTCCCAAGAAGAGGAAGGACAGAATAGTATGAATAATTAGAATGTAGCCAGCTAAAGGCAAACACAGGGTGAACAAAAGAAAGATGCAATGATTCGTTGGAGGTTAAGACAACATGATCCACCTACTTCAAGGTTATTCTCTTTGGCACTGCCAACATCTAGGGATGGATAAATCTTTGTCATGGGGAGACTGTCCTGTACCTTGTAGGGTTTTGAGCAACCTCTTGGTCTCTACTCACTAGATGCCAACTACACCCCCGGGTGTGACGACCAAAACTGTCTCCCTGTCCTCTAGAGTGGGGGGTGGAGAGGGAATCTCTTCAGTGGATGACCACCAATTGGGGAAAATCAAGATGATAAAACATGGTCTATGCACACCATGGACTTCTACTCAGCTACAAAAAAACAATGGTGATCTAGCACCTCTTGTGTTGTCCTGGATGGAGCTGGAGCCCACTCTACTAAGTGAAGCATCCCAAGAATGGAAAAACAAGCAGCACATGGACTCACGTTTTCTTTTACTACCCAAATAACAGAACTTAAGTAATTCCATTGCAACATGGACTTTTTTGTCCTTCCCAGTATTGCTGAGGGTGTCTGGAGGGGTAAGTGGGCGGGTGTGTATTCATTCCAAAACTTGTGGTCTCCAAATTCCTGCTCTTGGTTCAACAGCCCCGACCCCCCAGTTTCATGTCACCTGTGCCCCATGCCCATCCTTCCTCTCATGTCCCTGTTTTCCTTCTTTGTCACGCCCGTGTGTGCTATGGACATCACATATCCGATGACACAGTGAGAGGACAAGTAGGCATGTCAACACTGAGCATCGAACCTCCCTGGTTGTATTAGGGGAACTTTATACTTATTTTCATTCTGTGCCCAGGCTATAGTAGAACTCACTAGGCATCTGCAGGGCTTTATTGAACTTAGAAAAGGCATTTTCCTTTTTCAGAATCAGACACATTTTGATTCCATGCAGAAGTAGCACTCTCCTATCATCGTGATAGCTAATTTTCTGGTATGCTTCATCAAACCCGTCGTACATTTTATAGAACTCTAAAAGAAATCGGGATTCATAAATTATATCTTGTATCTCTGTGGCACCCGTTGTAATTTCTCCTTTATTGTTCCTGATCGAGCTTATTAGAAATTTTCCTTTTCTGCTTTTCGTTTGTCCAGCCAAAGGTGTGTCAGTTTTGTTTATTTTTTCAAAGAACCAACCTTTTGTTTTATTAATCTTGCGTATGGTTTCCCTGTTGTCAATTTCGTTTAGTTCTGATTTGATCTTAATGATTTCACTTCTTCTGCTGGAATAGAACTGAGAACTTTCAAGGTGCACACAAGCAACAGACCCTGACGAAATGTCTCACTTTCGGTTTTCTGCCTCCAGAAATATATATCACATACATCGCATTTTTGTCTATTTCCACCTCTATGACCTCAATCCTTAGCCTCACGGCATTGCTGTAAGAACTTCTCTGTTCCTCTAACTCCAAATTTATCTAAATTATTCTCCATTTACTACCCACCAAAATCATAAATTACTCTTTGTAATCCCTTTTTTGGCACTTAGAATAACACAATGGTAATAATAAACTGATACTAGAGTTCCAACAAGTTTCCAGGTCTCCTAAAGCCCTATACAATTCTGTCCTTGTCTCACCCTTCGACTCACATGGTGCTATCATTTTCTTTCCCCCCGCCCAGAGAAAAAGGCAATTTTCTTGAAAAGTAAATAGCAGAGAAGATGACGAGGAAGATACCCCACCGCGCCCTTATGCTCAAGAGAAAACGTGACATGTTTTCTGACAAGGTCCTTCCGGGTAAAAACTTGCTGAGGCTAAAGAAAACAAAAGAGGAAATTATTTCAACAAAGGCAATTGGCTAAACAAAGAATAAAACAAAAATAAATGTTCAAGGAGTGTTTTTCTTTCCCCTCCAAATTAATGAGCTTGGGAAAAACAGCTCCGGGGACGGGGCCCTAAGAAAATGATTACACACCATATACACGCGGCGGATGCTTGGTAACCACAAACAGCTGTCTCCAACAGCTGTCTCTTGCCAAGCACTGGACGGTGGTCAGCGGCTTTGCAGATCCTAGGTGTGGTTCCTTCAGACAAAAGCCTCTCGCTCTGACTTCATTATAAACTCGTCTTAGAAAAGGGCAAAGGCCCCATTGAAACAGAAAAGCCCGGTATCCAAGAGGCTGATGATTTCATGCACTTCCCTGCTGAAGCTTTTGCGTTGTTTACAGCTATTTTATTTTCATAAGGACGGCTTGAGTAGCACCAGCTGGTTCCCTATCAGCTACGGAACCGAGGCAGGAAGCCTACGCACAGGTCTTTATCTGCTGCTGCGGGGGGCTTTCAATTGCACAAAAAAACTAGAATCGATCTGCCACCCTGCAAAATCTCAAAACGTACATTCTCATTTGCAGAAAGAAGCACGCATTGCTACGTATCGCCAGTACGGAAAGCAAAATCCACGAAAATATTTCAAGAGGCTATTTTTACTGTGGTCTGATAGGACCATTGCGAATAACACTGGTTTTAGAGACAGAAACATTTGTGCGTTCACAACCGCCGTGCCTTCTTCCCCCGTCCGAAGAAGCAATGTGTAGGGTAGACTGTCTCAAAGCCGGGTTTAATTGGGCTTTTTTCTCATCCAACGTAAAGAGGGTGCTTTTGGGGTCTGCGAAATGATTAATCAATGCAATCCCACACAAGCAAATAGGTAAGGGATGGGTTTCGAAAATATGATTAGCCAGGATAAAGTTTATAGAGCTGTAGGAAGGAGAGTTGTTTGGAATAGCGTGACATTCCTTCGGCATTTTCTCTCACTTTTATGGCACGGTTTGGATATAGGATGTGCTAAATCCTTCAACTTGAACGTTTGACATATTAACATATGAGAGTCATTTCCTGACAGCCGGTGAAAATAAGAACCACAGCACATCAGCACGTGGCTTCGGCTCACAGAGAACATACGCTTCACAACGCAAAACACGCAACATCTGACACAAGATCGGGGGCTTTGCATTTTTAGCTATGGAGGCAGTGACTCATCGACCCCCAGAAGGGAAAGGCAACTCAGCAAAAATAACAGCCAAGTCTCTTGCAGGGTCGATGAGCAGCATTCGCTAACACTGGCATGGGTTTGAGTTTTGCTAATGAGTTAGAGAAATGAACATATTCGCACAGATTTTTAGAACAACAGGCCAGTAAAACCTCAGGCCAAGTCATCTTGTCCCTAATTCTGTCTAGGAATAGAGGCATGAGTCCTAAAATGCTTTCGAGATATCACACTATCACAATGATGACGTTCACCTAACATTTCCTATTAGGGACTTAGATGTTCTGGGACTTCTACACTCCTTCAAAGGACATCTTGTGTACGCTGGTTAATTCAAGAGAGGTCAAAACACAAAACAAACTTAAAGAAAATTTAAGAAACTGCCTAGGATATGTTAACATGCAGTGGTAGAATTAATGTAAAATACATTTGGTTCGAATACTTATAGCAGCAAAATTCACAATTGCAGAGACGTGGAAACAACCCAAGTGCCCATCAATCCATGAGTGGATTAACAAAATGTGGTATATGTATACCATGGAGTACTATTCAGCTATAAGAAACAATGGTGATATAGCACCTCTTGTATTTTCCTGGATAGACCTGGAACCCATTCTCCTAAGTGAAGTATCACAAGAATGGAATAACAAGCACCACATGGACTCACCAGCAAATTGGTACTAACTGATCAACACTCAGGTGCACATATGGAAATAACATTCATCAGGTGTCGGGCAGGTGGGAGGGGTGAGGAGGGGATGGGAATATTCACACCTAATGAGTGCAGTGTGCACCATCTGGGGGATGGGCATGCTTGTACCTCTGACTCAGGTGGGGCAAAGGCAATTTATGTAACCAAAGCATTTGTACCCCTGTAATATGCTGAAATAAATAAACAAATAAACAAACAAATAGATAGATAGATAAAATACATTTGGCGTAAGAAATACAGATTCATCTTTTGGAAGTTGACATGGTCACATCAAGGTTTCAATCCACACTCTTTTTCCACTGAATTGGGTACATGCACCTTGGTTTCCGTGGCGAAGCCCTCAAACACGGGCCCCTTCCCACATCTTTGACTTGTCATGTAAGTGCCCCGCCCTCCATGACACCCAGCTAGGTGGGTGGGTTTCCGTGCACCTGCCGTGTGTGTCCGGCTTCCCTTACAACATGCGTGTGAGCGTGCTGCTGATTCTCCATGCGTGTGTGTGCAAATCAAATCCGTTCTGCAGGGCTACGAACAACAGGGTCTTCCTGCGTGGAGATGTCACCGGTGCCCTTCAGAGGAAACTCTGTCCCCAGCGGCCGCTGTGTGTGGCTTCTCTACCTCTCGGCCAGGGACCGCAGGGCTCGTTCATCTGCCTTGTGTCCCCAACATGCTGTGAACCCCCCGCAAGTCACGGGGCAGCCCCGAAAGCCGTGGAAACACCAGCTGAAGCCATGCATGACATAAGCCGTGTTTAGGAATGATCATTTCAGACATGTGAAGTACAGATGTCACTGCAGTGAGCACTTCCATTTTTTTTTTTTTTTGAGACAGAGTCTCACTCTGTTGCCCAGGCTAGAGTGCCGTGGAATCAGCCTAGCTCACAGCAGCCTCCAACTCCTGGGCTCAAGCGATCCTCCTGCCTCAGCCTCCCGAGTATCTGGGACTACAGGCATGCTCCACCATGCCCAGCTAATTTTTTCTATTTTTGGTAGAGACACGATCTCACTCTAGCTCAGGCTGGTCTCGAACTCCTGAGCTCCAGCGATCCTCCCGCCTCGGCCTCCCAGAGTGCTAGGATTACAGGCGTGAGCCACCGCGCCCGGCCAGCACTTCCATTTTTAAAACCTGCCTTCACTGCAGGAATTTAGGTTCTCAGGGATGAAGCTCATAGGAGGAGCCTGTTGACAGTCAGCAAGGTGGGTGAACGCCTGTGGACGGGTGACCTGATGCCATAACCACGGTAACCACCTGCACGTCCTTCAAACGCACGTGCGTGCGCAGGGAGGGAGGGTTGTGGGAGCAGTTTCAGATTATTCTCTGGTGGTTTCCTCTCTCCCACGGGGTGTCTCTTCCTTGGACACCCTCTGACTAGTCTTGTGTAAAGAAAAAAAAAGAAAATCCCCCTTTATTTTAATACGATACAAAATATTCCTTCACGCTTCTTGTTCAAGAGCCCTCTGGATTTTGTGTTAGGTTTATTCATGGGATTTTTTCTTCTTTGTGTGGCATAATGAACAATACCAGGATCGAGAGGAAGATTGAAACATACATGATCATATATATATATATATATGTATATATGATGTATATAAGAAATGTTCACGTCTGAAGAAAAAGTTCAGTTCCTCATAAGGAATCCTGTCTCCTTAGCGTTCATGCTAAATGGTGGATTTATTAGAGTTGGTGAGATCTGGGCTGTCCCAATTTTAATGGAAAAGGGACGACAGTTTAATCGATGATGTTGGGGTTTTCTTTTTTCTTCCTTTTTACACAGGATACCCTAGAGTGGAGTTTAAATGGGAGGGTTTTTCTTTTATTTTTGGGATAGAGTCTCACTCTGTCACCCGGGCTAGAGTGCCGTGGCATCAGCCTAGCTCACAGCAACCTCAAACTCCTGGGCTCAAGCGATCCTCCTGCCTTAGCCTCTCGAGTAGCTACAGGCATGCGCCACCATGCCCGGCTCATTTTTCTATTTGTAGTAGAGACGGGGGTCTCACTCTTGCTCATGCTGGTCTCGAACTCCTGACCTCAAACGATCCTCCCGCCTCAGTCTCCCAGAGTGCTGGGATTACAGGCGTGAGCCACTACGCCCAGCTTAAATGGGAGTTTTAAAATAATTACATGGTTTCAAATAGCTAGAAGGAGGATATCAAAGGTCACCAGCACAGAGAAATGACACGTGTTTGGGGTGATCGGTGGATATACCAGTCACCTCCATCTCATCAGGATAAATCGTATGTATCAAAACATCACTATGGACCCCATGACTATGTACAATTATGATGTGTCCGTTAAAAGATAAAATTAAAATAAATCACACGGTACAGCTCTCTAGTTCTGTATCGCACCCAGTGGTGAGTGCTGAAAAAATTAAGTTTCAGAGACAGGGCAGGGAAGGAAGGCTTGTTTTCGCAGAGTGTTGTGCCCACACACTTGTGTAAACTTCCGCTGTGACCAATGCCAGGCTACCAATGTGAGGTCATGCATTTGGGAAGAGAAATGATCCACTTCTTTGACCCCACAAAAAGGCCCACGTCCTGATCCCTGGCACCTGTGAATGGATGTGTTAGGTTATATGCAAACAGAACTCCAAGTTGCACGTGGAATGAAGGTTGCTAATCAGCTGCCCTTGCTTAAAACAGGGAGATTATTATCAGAGCGGGGCCAAGGTGATCACAAGTCTTCTTAAATGGGGAGGAGGCAGGGAGGAGGAGAGGTCAGAATGATTGTGCACAAGGAAAACTGAACCCTCCATGGCTGGCTGTGTAGACGCAGGAAGGATCCACGAACAAGGAAGGCAGTGAGGGAAGGGGGTCTCCCTCAGAGCCTTCAGAGGGAACCAGCCCTGCCCACACCTTGATTTTAGCCCCCAGAGATCTGCATTGGACGTCTGATGTCCCAGGTGCGCGCTGTTTTAAGTCACAGAAAGTAGTACCGCTTCCTATATTGGCCACGGCATGCCCGGATGTTTGGTTAAACATTATTTCTCGTTGTGTCCGTGTGGGTGTTCTGGAAGGGATTAGCATTTGAATTGGCGGATTTCATACAGCGGATTATCCTGCTCAGTGTGTGCCGAGCCTGACAAAAAATCGGTGGAGGGCCTGAAATAGGACACGAAGGTGGCAGAAGGCTGAGTTAACTATCCGACCGCTTGAGCTGAGACGTGGCTTGGGGACCTGCGAGTGCAGGTGGAAGTTGCTACTGATGCTACCGGTTCAGTTTAGACTCTGCTAGGCAAGGTCCTCTGTTTCGGAGGAGGCGTAAAAATTCTTTACAGACGGGTCCCAAGCCCTCTTTCCAGCCTCGCTACACTCATATACCTTGTTCTGCAGCTGTAACAGATGCTGCTGTGACAAAACACCACAGACTGGGTGGCTTACAAACAACTGACATTTATTGCTCTTGGTTCTGGAGGCTGGAAGTGCAAGATCCCGGTGTGGCAAAGTCTGTGTCTGGTGAGGACTCACTTCCCGGTTCACAGACGGCGTCTTCTCGCTGTGCCCTCACGTGGTGGAAGGGGCGAGGGAGCTCTCTGGGGTCCCTTTTGTTATAAGGACACTGATCCCATCCATGAGGCTCCACCCTCAGGACCTCATCACCTCCCAAAGCCCCCACCTGCTAACACCATCTCCTTGGGGGTGAGGATTTCAACTTGAGTTTTGGCAGGACACAAATATTCAGAGCATAGCGACATACTACGGCACATCATATCTCTGTGTCTTTATTTAAAAGTCACGTTTTTGGCCAAGACGTCCCTGACCATTACAAAAACACCTTTGTGCTCACCTTGACACAACTGAGAGTCACTTGGCTTCCTCATCTTGCTGTATTTCCTTTTTAAATTGTTTTTATGAGACAGGGTCTTGCTAGGTTGCCCAGGTTGTTCTCAAACTCCTGGACTCAAGTGATCATCCTGCCTTTGTAGTATGCCTAGCTTTGTATTTTCTTCTATCAAGCTATGAAATCATGTCATTTGTCTTCTTCTTGACTTGTAAGCACCACGAAGGCAAGACTGTCATCTGTATGCCTGTCTCTAGAACCTGGCACTGAGGAGGCACTGGGAAATTAGTTGTTGAATAAATGGCGAATGAAAGAATATTGCACTCTCTGCTCTGAACTCCATGCAGCTGGCCAGGGTCTACCTCTCCATACTTCTTCATCCCCAAATTAGAATATTATTTGTCCATGGTATGTGCTGAAAATGTTTATGGGATAAATCATCGCAGCAGGAAAAGGAATCTGCATGAACAACCTCTCTGTTTCTGTTACAATATAGGATGCTATTTCGGTGAGCAATTGCTACGTTAACAACCCCGAAATACACAAGGTTAGAAAAAAATAAACGTTATGTACTCACGGTCCTGTGGGACAAAAATTCAGACTGGATTCGGTGGGAGCGTCTGGCATCTGCTGAATAGACACCAGCTAAGAATACTGCAATGCACGTGACAGCTTCCATAACAAAGAATTTTCTGGCCTCCAACATCAATAGTGCCATGGTTAAAATTTAAAAAAAAAAAACCTACTTTGTCCAAATTCAAGTTTGTAAGGTACAATTTCATCTTCTAAGTTACGGCAGCGATGGTTTTGCTTTCTCAATACATCATACCACAGGTTATCATGTATTTATAGCCTTCAGGAGCAATTTTCTTGGAGCTATTTTTCTTACTTCTATTCACCACCCAATTTTAAAGCCAAGTACATATTTCAAAAAAGAGTAGGGAAAAATAAAAATTAAAAAAAAAAAAAGCCAATGCAGAATGTTCTACACTTTTGTTGTAGCAGCAACCCTGCACACCCTTCAGGCACCAACCTGTGGATAAGGTACCTATCGTTGCATATAAAATCAACTCTACATGTAGTGCCTCAATATAACAGATACTGCATTTGCTCCTAATGCTGTGAATCAACAACTTGGACTGTGCTCAGCTGGGCGGTTCTTCTGTTGGTCTTGCCTGGGGTTTCTCGTGCAACTGTTGTTGTCTGGTAGCTGCATGAGACTGGATGATGTAAGGTATATTTATGAGAGTATCTGTTGAGTAGTCCTGTCTGTAAGCACAGAGCCTTGAAGCCACTCCATATGAAAAAAACAGGGTACCCTCCGTGAGATGAGAAACCATGAGAGAAAGAGAGGAACAGACTCAGTTAACAGCCAGCACCAATGTCCAGGCATGTGAATAAATCCTGAGCTTGGACCAAAATTTATACTTGGTCAAACAGCCAGGGGCCTGTGACTATGTGACGGACCCTCAACAAGACCCACAGAAGAACCGCCCAGCTGAGCCTAGCCAACATTTCCAACCTACAGAATCATAAGCAAATGAAATGGTGCTTGTTTTTAGCTAGTAAGTGTTAGGATTGCTTGTTACACAGTGGTAGGTAATGGATGTGGGTCCTTAACTAACAAATACATCATTTCACAGAAATTTGGAAACTTCCACTCCTATGTTTATAATGAACTCCAACATGGCAGAGAAGCTCACCATTGGTTCTGTGAGTCATGTGAGAGTAATGGGAGTCTATGAGCAAGTGGTAGCTAGTTTTGGCTCATGTTACCGCTGCTCCTAAATTGCTACACTGAGGATCTGAACCAAGATCAGCATGAGTTTCTGGAGGGTATTCCCTTAGAATAGGGAAAATTGCACACAGCGAAAAAAATTTACAGTCAAGTGTCATTTAGCAACCAGAATACTTCCTGAGAAATGTGCTGTTTGGTGATTTCACTGTCATGCTCTAGCATCCTGGAGTGTATTCACAGAAACCTAAATGATTTAGCCTACTACACACCTAGGCTATGAGGTATAGAGCCTGCTGATCCTGGGCTACCCCTCTTGCAGCAGGTGTGCCTACTGAATATTGTAGGCAATGGTAACTCAAATCACCAGGCAATAGGAACTTTTTTCAGCTTCATTATAACCCTATGGGACTATTGTTTTATATGGGATCTGTCATTGATCAAGAAGCTCTTGTGCAGTGACTCATGACTGTATTTGTTTTAAATGGGGTTTCCTTTGTTTATCACTTGAATTTTCATACAGTACAATGCCTTTGCTATCCACTGCATGCTGGTTACCCAGATGTTACACCCTCATTGGTTTTTCAAACAAAGCACTAACAACATACACAGTCAAGATTTAACCTTGTAGAAAGCGTGAATGTATTACATTATTTGTTGGCATATCACATTTTGACTTTTGTTGGGAAAAGCCAATCTGAACTGGGATTGAGATCTTTAAACTTTTCTCTTTGGGCAATTGATATATTTGTTCTCATTGATCTTCTAGCTTGTGCCCCTCATTTTCCTAGAACTTAAGAGCGTATGTAATCTAAGGGAGATTCAGTCTGTCTGTTTCTGATTTATTTTATATTAACTCACTGAATATTTCTTATATGTACAAGAAGTCTTCTGAGACTATTTAATATACTATTTTGATCTTTCTTCCCTAAAAGCATGAAGCCACATTTTTTTTTCCTAAGGGTAGAAATCTGGAAGAGATTTAAATTATGATCAAAACAGCAAACTCATGAATTTTGAATGGTTTCTAAACTTGGAAAAAAGAACTTTCAGAGCCTTTTTTCTTTTAGGGGAAAATCAGACTTTGACTCCTTGGCCGTGCACAAATCTTTATTTATTTTTTTTCTGTCCAATACACTTAAAATTCAATTTTATACGATGCATTGATTTTCCTATCAATCACGTTTAACCTCAGTAAAACACTTCAAAAATATGCAAATAATCTAATTTAACCTTATTAAAACATTTCAAAAATATGCAAATAATCAAAGGATCATTTCAAACTATTTCTTTCCCCTGACACAGGGAGACACTTTAAAAACATGCATGATTTAGATTGGGGGATGATTTTCTAGGAAAATTTAGTTGCCTTGCTTTCAACTGGAAGGTAGGAATTGAACAAATTAAGAGAAGCAAAGTCAGGGAGATGGAATGTAAGTTTACAGTTCTTTCTGCACATGTCAACAGGGAGAGCTATGGGATCAGAGATATAAAATTAGCAAATATGGGTAAAATTGCCCCAGTGCACCCCACCCCCAGTATAGGCATATGTGTGTGCACGAAGCATTATAATGAAACACTTAGCTTCCTTTGCCCTGAAATAGAACCAGATGCAGTGCAATGCTTGCAACAGGAAGGCTGGCCAAAGGAACTCTATTTTATTGCATATTATGCTAAAGGGATTTTTAGAAATGAGCTGATTTTCACTGTCTCCTTTCGGCAGTTTTCTGGAACTGGAAATAAAGAAGGAAAATAAAAAAGAAACCCTACCTATGACTTATTGAAGGTTAGGGGTTAAAAATGACAACTTCAGATGCAAGTTGTAAAAGGAACTAAGTAAGTAGTGTGTTCATTTACTTAAGCATCTACTAAGTGCTACTAGTTACCAGTGTGGTGCAAAGCAGGAGGGAAAACAAGTGGGGGAAGAGCCCTGGGTCTCTGGGTGCTTGTGATTGGTGTGTGTGGTCAGGGGAGAAATAGACAAATGACCAACGAATGGATGGACATGAGGGTGATGCGGCCCACAGTGCAATGGGGGGAGGAGAGGGGCCGGGGAAGCTTGGTTGCCCGGGGTGCATGGCGGGAAGTGGTGTTGGGGTGAAGGAGAGGAGATGCCCTTAGGAGTGATTAAGTGTCAAGGGTGAATTAAAAGTGAGTCAGGCAAGTCACTGAATGTCTGCATTGAACAAATTATCCATTTTCCAAAAAAAGCATGTTATTTTAAATATTTGCACAGTTTACAGATCTCTCTCTATCAATCTATGTATATATATGTGTGTGTATATATATATATATATGTAAAATAAATGCTAGTTTGGGGGTGGTGGCTTACGCCTGTAATCCCAGCACTCTGGGAGACCAAGGCAGGAGGATCAGGAGGTCAGGAGTTGGAGACCACCCTGAAGAAGAGTAAGACCCCCGTCTCTACTAAAAATAGAAAAATTAGCAGGAGGACCGCTTGAGCCCAGGAGTTTGAGGCTGCAGTGAGCTACAATGACACCATGACACTCTACTCAGGGCAACAGAGTGAGACCTTGTCTCATAAAAAAAAAAATGCTAATAAGTCAATGATATGAATAAATAGAATAGATAGATAATAATATTAAATAATAGACAACAGAGAGCTTAGATAGTAAAATTGATGATAGATTCAATGGACGGATGGGTGGATGGATGAATAAATGGACAGATAGATTGATAGATGAATTGACTATGGTTATATATACATATATGACAGACAGATGGATGGATAGATAGATGATAGATGGTTTTAACAGCTTGCAAAGATTTCAGGAAATATTTGTCTGACAATTTTTACTGTTCATAAAGTTTATGGCAACTCATATTCACATTTCTTGGGGTGCAGGCATGGGAGGTAGAATAGATATGTGCTCCAGTTTTAGACGAGAGCAGTGGTTCTCAGCGGGAACTGAGTTTGTCCCTGAGGGAACACTCAGTAACTAATGTCTGGAGACAGCTTGGGGGTGTGGGTGCTTCCAGCATCTGGTTGGGGGGAGCCCAGAGACAGCGCTTCACACCCGACAGTGCGCGGTGTGCCCCTCCCCCCACCACAGAGAATAATCCAGCCGAAAGTTATCAGTGGTGCTGAGACAGAGAAACCTTAGACTAGATCAGCCCTAGGTTCCTTCCAAATCTGGAATTCCAAATTTACAGGAAGAATGAGGGTACTATGGGCTGGAAAAAAAAATTGGTTCAGGTGCACACCTCCCTCCCCCGCCTCCCATCAAAAACACATCATCGTAACTACATTAGCTTGGGCGAAATGACATCACTTATGAAACGCTCGCTATACAGTTACCTGAAAAAGCCTATTCTTGACTTGGAAATCCTCCTCATTATTTTTGAATTAATTAATTAATTTTTTATTTTAGAGTGTTACAGAGGTACAAGAGCTTTGGTTACATAAATTGCCTTTGCCCTGCCTGACAGCATGCCCGTACCCCATAGAAATCGTCTTGAACATTTTTCCCCCCAACCTTATTGAGGTATAATTGGCAAATTAAAATTGTATCTATTTTTTTTAAAAAAATTGTATCTATGTCAGTTGCACACCGTGATGTTTGGATGCATGTGCACATTGTGGAATGGTCACCACCACCAAGCTAATTCACATATTCATCACTTCACGGAGTTACCATTTTGCATGTGTGTGTTGTGTGTGTGTGTGTGTTGAGAACATGCAAAATCTACTCTTTTAGCAAGTTGCAAGTATACAATGCAGTATCATTAACTATAGTCACCGGGCTGTACATTAGATTCCCTGGACTTGCTCATCTTGTAACTGAACTTTTGTGCCCTTTTACTAACATCTCTCAATTTCCCCCACCCTCACCCCTTGGGAACCACCATTCTGCTCTCTGCTTTTCTGGCTATTCACATGCAAAAAAATGAATTTGGACCCCTGTCTCATGCAATATACACACACACACAAAAACATCAACCCAAAATGAACAAAGACTTAAACATAAGACCTCAAATGGTCACACTTCTAGGAGAAAACGTAGGGAGAAAATACTACATTGACGTGAGCAACGATTGGTTATCACACCAAAATTGCAGGCCACACAAGCAAAAATAGTCAAGTAAAACTCCATTAAACTAAAAAGCTTTTGCATAGCCACGGAAACCATCAACAAAATGAAAAGGCAGCCTACGGACTGGGAGAAATATTCGCAAACCACGTATCTGATGAAGGGTTAACATCCAAAACGTGTAATGAACTCATACAACTCAATAGCAAAAAGCAAACAAACAAACACAAAAAAACCAAGCAAACAAAAAAACCTCCAAATAACCTGATTTAAAAATGGGCAAAGGACTTAAATCAATATTTTACCAAAGAAGAGGTAAAAATGTCCAGTGGGTCTTCACCATCACTCGTGGTCATGGAAATGCAAATTAAAACCACGACGCAGAATCACGTCTGTTAGGATGGCTATTATCAAAAACCAAAAGAAATTCTCTTAAAAGGAAGAAGGAAAGGCAATCTGTCTGTGTCTCAGGGATGGCTGAGGTGTATCGTCAACAGAGGGGAAGCTGTTTGTTCATTTCAGCGTCAACACTTGTAAGGGGGAAAAGTAAACACTCCTGTTCCCTTTGCTTAAAGAGCTAGAACTGAAATATGTCTCACATCTGCTTTCCAATAAATGACAAACAACAGTAAAACACGGAGTAACCGGATTTTTATCACGACTTTTACAACCAAGACATTTGCTCTGGGCTGTTTTTTCCCAAGGAGGTTCTTCTTCTTCTTCTTTTTTTTTTTTTAAATAAAGCATACAAAGTAGCTGATACATAGGATGAACAAATGTCAAGATTTGTTGTGCAACATGAGGACTGTAGTTAATAATAGTGTTTTTCTTATTCAGGATTTTTGCTAAATGAGTAGATTTATAGCTGCTCTTGCCCCAGGAGGGAAAACAAATGAGTAACTATGTGAGATAATGGATATGTTACTTTGTTTCACCATTGTAACCTTTTCACTATATATATATGTGTCTCATAAAGTCATGTTGGATACCTTACACCTACATAATAAAATCTACTTAAGAATTACAATTAAGGTACCTAAATGGCTGGCTTCCTTCTCTTTTGGCTTACAGATCATTCTATCTTATTTTCTTTCTTTTTTTTTTTTAACTTAAAAAGATTCAATAGAAATAATTTTTTAAAAGGAAGGAATCGAAAGAAAACAGTACGCTACGAATTGAATAAATAGGCAGTACAAATAGATATGAAGGAAATTGGAAGAAAGCTACTGAGAGTGAAATTATGTTAAGAGATTATTTAAATCAAACACTTAATGGCAGCAAGAGAGGGTTTATCAACATATTTGGAAGCAGAAAAACATTTTACAAAAGGAGGAAGTAATTAATACTAAAAGAAGGTCAGAGCTGAAAGGCAATTTTTTAAAAAAAAATCTCAATAGATTTAGGGGGTACACATGTGTTTTTTCTGTTGTTGTTACAAGGAATGCAACACTGAGGAAATAGATATGCATTTTTGGCCCCTATTTTTGGAAAGGCTCGTTTTCATTGGAACTCGTTTAACTATTTCAATGAAATCAAAACTGATAAGAGATTAAAAGACACTCATTTCTGCATTGCTGTTACACAAAATCATGTGGAATCATAATATCATCACAATTGCAGGCTCCCGTGTTGAACTCTACGCAGAGATTCCCCATGGCTTTTGGCCTCTCTCTGTATGTCCTCATAAACCATTTGGCAGTCAGATCGTCACGGGCGGGACATACTGTCTGTATTTTTCCCTGTTTCCCTAACTTCCAGATCCTGCCTGGGAAAACCATGACCGTTTGCCAATGCCTCATGTCCAACATTTCGTCTTCCGGCATTCTGTAACGCAAAATCAGGTTGCGTAGGGGGTTTTCTTACATCTGTTGCCCTCTGTTTCATATGATTTCCAGAGTCCTACAATATATTATGTGACTATTGGAAGAAAACTATGCCCAGAGTGGCTGGGTGTGTGTAGATTACACATGGAGGAATGCGTGGAAAGGGTTCGAACCTACAGTGGTGTTTTGGGGAAGGAAGCAGAATGTTCTATTCTTGGGAATTTTCTTTCTTTCTTTCTTTCTTTCTTTCTTTCTTTCTTTCTTTCTTTCTCTCTCTTCTCTTCTCTTCTCTTCTCTCTCTCTTTCCTCTTTTCTTTCTTCCTTCCTTCCTTCCTTCTTTCTTCCTTTCTTTCTCTCCCTTTCTTTTCTTTCTTTCTTTCTTTCTTTCTTTCTTTCTTTCTTTCTTTCT
>VBSM01003163.1:380545-408612 GCA_008086735.1 Cheirogaleus medius
AAGAGCACAGTCAAGAAAGGTTTGAGCTTCTAGTTTCTAAAGCAGCCATTGCCTTACAAAGCCGGTGACCGGTTTTGATCACTAAAGATCAGACTACTAGACCACGGCAGCTGCAGGTGCGTTTGTGCAACACTTAAGGGAGCATCCGTGGCGAGACCAGTTCCTCGTAAGACTCCTGACTCCCCTGCGATATGCAATGAATCTCTGGGCTTGGAAGCAACCCTTTCCAATGGGTCGTGTGGGTAAATGAAGTTTATTTTCTCTTTTTTGAAAAAAAATAAAACAAAATGACACACCTCCTTAAAAACACCTCTTCGATTTCTCTCCTCGCACGAGCAAAGGGGTTTACAGTGGCGGCTGTCCGAGGGTAAGGGAAAGTGGGGGAGACCATCTCTCCTTTTTCTCATCCCAGATTGTCCTTTCAGGAGGTCAGGGAAAGGGGTAATGGTCTCGGCAATGACTGACAGGAGACCTTTGGACTCCACAGAAATCCAAAAATCAGACAGTAGCTTGGGTCTTGGATGTGTTCTCAAAGTGGCTAAATGAATAAGACAACTGATGGATTTTTATAGGCTTAAAAAGACAGATATAAGCAAAAAGCACTACCAGTGTAACTATATGCATAACTCTATTAACATATTGTGTTCATTTCCTAGGTATCTTAGTCCATTTGGGCTGCAATAAAAAAATACGATGGACTGGGCAGTTGGAAACAGCAGACATTTATTGCTGTCGATTCTGGAGGCTGGAAGTGCGAGATCCCGGCGTGGCGGAGGCTGTGTCTGGTGGGGACTCACGTCCTGGTTCACAGACGGCGCCTTCTCGCTGTGTCCTCACGTGGTGGAAGGGGCGAGGGAGCTCTCTGGGGTCCCTTTTATTATAAGGACCCTGATCCCCTCCATGAGACTCCTCCCTCAGGACCTCATCACCTCCCAATGACCCCACCTGCTAACTCCATCACCTTGGGGGTGAGGTCTTCAGCATAGGAATTTTGGAGAGACACAAACATTCAGACCACCTGACTAGGACTGACATAACACAGTACCACCAACAAAGTTTTGGTAGAATCAGGAGCTCTGCGGTCCCAAATGACATGGACAAGGGTCTTCTCTTCGCTGTGGGACCCTCACCCAGGTGCACAGACCCTTCCACGGCTGACCTCTCCTTGCTCACGGTCTCCCTCTTCTGTTTCCGTGGGGTCCTCCCTGGAAACTGTCCCAGTTGGAAGCTCCGGGTGACTGCACCCTTGCCCTGTCCCCTTTCTGTCCTGGTGAGACCATTGTAGCCTCTGCTGGGACCAGCCAAGGGGGCAGAGATGAACATTTGTGCAGTGTCTGCCCCACACCGATGAAAGCAGCGTAACCCCCACAGGGGATAATCACAGCCTAGCCACCCCGGGACAGCACCAGCCACCTGGTTGGGGACAGAAGGTTCTTCAGGACCTACTACATAGAAACTGAAGTCCCTGCACCTGGATTCGAACCCTGCCGCTAGCCAACACATGCTGCTCTTGGAGAGCTGAACATCTCAGGATGAGCAAGTCGGGAGATCATGTTTGTCCGTATCTGGCCACACACAGGGAATTGTTGCCCTGTAGGATTTTGGGTCCATTACAAAAACAATCTTAGAAGAAGAAGTGAGGCGATCACTTCTGACTCCAGCCCCCACGGGTGAGCTGATGCCTGTGGTCCAAGCCTTAAAGATGAGGCCAACCCTCGCCCCAGAGATAATTCCTGAGCTAATGCGGGTGGAGAGAAGAAGTGTGGAGGTCTGAAGTCATGGAAGTAGAAGCCGCACATCAGAAACAAGACCCCCATTCACGCCTGACCACGCGGAGATGCGTTTTATAGAGCACACCGTTGACTCAACACTTAGGATTCTACGTCTTGGACCTACAAGTGCCTCCTATTCATTCCCCAGGCTGGAAAGACTCCACCACTACGCCTGTGTCCAGTGACACAAAAGTGACTTCCCAGCTGGACATAAATGTCCCAATACTGAACTTTTTTCCTTCTTCAGGGACCTTCTTGTAACCTCACTCACATGACCGCACACACACACACTCACGCACAAATGGGGGGAAAACAGAGACCTGCCACATCTTCATTCTGGTCTCACCTATCACAAGCAGGTGCATTGTTTCTGAAATCTTAAATACCGCGACAATCGGCATTTGACCACAAATGCTTTGGCTATTAGGTCTCTCGCCAGGACCCTAATAACCCTTCCCATATCTCGTTTGGTCTTAGACCACTAGCCCCATCTAACTTCCTTCTTTTCTTTGATGCCTGGGCCACCATTATCCCTCAGGCTGCGAACCTGGATCATCACCGAAAACCACGTTCTCTGAGGTGAGGCTGCACCTGGTCTCTGATCGGTCACCTGCTGGTCAGTCGTGATGTCCCACCTCACCAGGTCTGTAGGCTGCACCGGAATCTTTGCTCCAGCCCCTGGGAAGTTCTTGCCCGCACGTCCCACAGGGACCATCGCAAACCTTTGCAAGTTCTTTTTGCCTCTTCTCTGCCCCGCCGTTTACTTTGTTAGATGAAGAACTTACCCAAGGCATCTCGAAGGAGTTCAAGCCTCCCACAGTCGGCTCACACTCCTGCATCGGCGCCTCATCTGCCTTGAAATCTCCTTTCATTCAATGCTTAATTCCGGGGCAATTCTTACAGTATTGCTTGGGCGATTACAAGCTGTCAAATCCCTTCCCATCACTTCCCGCAGGTTAGAGCAGGGATTGGCGCACACTTTTCATTTTGCTTTTGCAAACGGCCAGGTAGTAAATTAGCTTTGGCTCCGTGGGCCGTCTGGACTCCTCGGCCAACACTACCGTCACTCTGCCGTCGTGTTGAAAATGCAGACACAGAAAATACATAAATGGATGGGCGTGTCTGCGCGGCGGCGATAAAACTTTATTTTACGGAAGCAGGTGGTGGGTCCAGACTTGGCCAGTGGACTATTGTTTGAGGATCTCTGAGTTAGAGATTAAAAACCAAATGGTGACGTATCACGGACAAGGGGATGCACTCTCTCACCGTGTGCTCTGATGCCTCCAACGGTGGCTGGATTCTTTATGTTCGTAACAAAACGTGCTGAGCTGCTTCAGCGGGATGTTTGCACTCCATGTCCGTATGGAGCAGAGGTTGTCAGAAAAGGTCATTGTGGTGGGCTGAATTGACGTCGTAATCCCACAAATCCATATGTCGGAGCCCTGACCCCCGGGACCTCAGACGGCGGCTGTGTTTGGACATGGGTCTTTAAAGAGGTGATTAAGGTAAACTGAGGTCACCAGGGTGGGCCCTGATCCAACAGGACTGGTGTCCTCGTAAGCAGAGGAGATGAGGACACAGACACGCACAGAGGGACACGACCCCGTGAGGACACAGGGAGGAGACGGCGTCTACACGCCCAGGAGAGAGGACCCAGGAGGAACCAGCCCTGAGACACCTGGATCTGGGACTTCCAGCCTGCAGGACGTGAGAGAACAAACGTCTGTGGTTTAAGCCGCCCGGTCTGTTGAGACTCTGTTACGGCCGCCGTAAGAGGCTAATGCAGGCACCTTCTCAGTATCCCAGAAATTACACTGCTTTTTGCCATTTCTTTGTTTATTTGGGCATAGAGCCATCCTTAAATCGATGCGTTTGTGGAATCTAGCACTGCTAAGTTCCAAAAGGCCAACGTCTCAGAGATTCAAGGTCAGGTCCTAAGTCTTGTCATCCCATCTCAAACGAACACCAGAAATTGACTCTCTTTGGAAATCTCACTCTTCTCCCACCGCTCCGCTCCTCTGCTTTCGGGAAGCCAGCGTACGAGAGTGGCTTGGTTCCCGATTTTCCATTCTGCCCTGGTCCAGCAGACGCTACAATGGGTGTATTTGTCTTGGTGCAATAATGTTCACTACATTTTTTAATCCTCAACGTTGTTTCTAGCCTGGCTGCGGGGTGTGGAAAATTGAGCCCACGGCGCCAGGACCTCAGACCGTTTCCGACTCTTGCTATGAATAAAAATAGCGTCTGCGATCGGTCCAAACCGACTTCATGTTTTCACCAAGCCCTCTAGGTAAATCGCCGATCCTCTTTTGATTTCATCCCTGCTGCCTCTGCTACTTCAAGAAAACATGCTGGACGTTCTTATTTTTAAATGATGTTTTATGAGCCCTGCACAGAATCGGTGTGTGTGCATCTCTCACGAGCCAACGTACACATTCCCCGGAAGGGCAGAGACGCTTGGCCGCACCTGGCTCTTACCGCACCTGAGACGTGCTTGCGTTGGCCGAGACAGACAGACCTCACCGGCACAGGACTGCAGAGCGTTGCCAGAAAAATCATGCTGCATGCCTTCAAAATTCCTACGCACGTCGACTGAACTTGAGTAGCTCAAGATGGTCTTGTCTGCTCTTGTTAACTATAAGACGGTAGGGAGAGGCGTTCGGAGCGTGCATTGCAACACCGTCAACGTGATTTGCAAAAAAACGAAATACCTAAGGATGCAACGTGCTTCGATGAAAAGAGACTGTTGGATTGGTTTTCCGTTAGAACCAGACCTTCTTCTAGTGTTTCCCTTCCGAGAGCTTCGCAGCATCGATGTCACGACTCACATCTGACTTTATTTAGCTCTTAGATATAGAAGTTCTCACGCACAGGTTGTGTTCGTCTGCAATAAGCACGATGCAATGGAAATTCTGCTTATAATCTAAAGGCTGGCTGACAAAAATATTAATAGAGGGGACACAGGGAAAAAGTACCTACTCATTGTCATCTTTGAAATTGTCCATAGGTGTTCCGGTATTTGTGCTATGACACACTTGCAAGTAACAGTGTTTGCATTTATCAATTCTGGAAACTTGGCCAAGTTTCCTGATCTTTCTGAGCTGCTATTCCCTTATGTGTAAGACGGAGATGACAATAGTGTCCTCCCCACAGAGAGAGGAGTCAAAGAATGGGGAAAAGATATATATAGAGAGATAAATAGAGACAGAGAGGGAGAGAGAGAGAGAGATGAGATGAGACGCTACACTCGTGGATTTGCAGATGGGGCCATGCCGGCAGCCTCTAGAACTTAGGGGAAAAAAAAAAACAAAAAACAGGAAACGTATTCTTCCCCGAAGCCTCCAGAAGAAACCAGCCCTGCCAACCCATTTCCGATTCCGAGCTCCAGAGCGATCGGGGAGGAGAGGGGGACAAGGAGGAGAAGACTCAGAGTGCCTGGTGAAGAACTGGCTTGTTTGAGAGGACGTGGACAGGAATGTGTACTGGCTCCTTTAGAAGCTGGGGCTGGCTGCCCACAAACCAGGATCGGTCCCATCTCTGAGCTGTCTTAAAGTACGCTATTTTGTGGCATCCTGAGCAGAAACTGGTAGTTGATAACTGAAGTCTGAGTTCTCAACTGAGTCCAAGTTTTTGTCAGGTGGTAATGTCCCCAACTTAACCAACTACGTGCTATAGCCTCTCATCCAACTTAAGTTCCACAGAATATTGGCAGAAGTGTGGAACATTTAGGAGGACTGCCAAGAAAGAGCTAAATCAGTTGGCACGTAGCCCATTTTGTTCCTCCCTACTTCTTGGGATGTAGACACTGTGGCTGGAGCTTCAGCGTCCATATTGAGCCATGAGGCAAACTGGAGGATGAACGTCATGTGTCACACATTGGGGTGATAAAGTGGATAAGAGGAGTCTAGTTTCTGAGCATGTTGGAGTCAGCATCTTTGGAACATTATTGCTCCAAATTGTCTGAACTTTCCAGGTTAGTTGTTTTTACTTTTGCCGTGTCTGAGCAGGACATTCACCTGTTTTTCCTCCTCTTAAGGAAAACTACCTGGTGCACCTTACAGAAACATCTGGCTGTCATCTTGCTTGTAAACGTCTTATTCCTGTTGTGATTTCCATTTCATCCATTTCACCATGCTTCTCTAGGTATTTGCTCTAGATGTCAGGCCACTAGTGCGAGACCATTACTATGGGAAGAAACCAAACATTTCTATATTTTAACCCCAAATGCGATTAGGTAATGGTCACTTTATTGCTCCCTTTGGCCCGGTCAACAGCATAGTCTGAGGAAGCACATGTCTGTTTGCATGCACGTTTAGGGTTCCAAGGTAAAAGCAAAGACATTCAACACTTAAGTGCACACATGGAAGTAACATTCATCAGGTGTGGGGCAGGTGGGAGGGGGAGGAAGGGATGGGTAAATTCACACCTAATGGGTGCAGTGCGCACCGTCTGGGGGATGGGCACGCTTGAAGCTCTGACTCAGGTGGGGCAAAGGCAATATACGTAACCTAAATATTTGTACTCCTGTAATATTCTGCAATTTAAAAAAAAAAAGAGAAAAGAAATGCTCCTTCTCTTCCCAGACCTTCTTGGTCAAACCACCCAGGAGACTCACCGTCTGGAAAGTGGGAGAAAATTAGCACTTCCCTGGCATGTGGGCTAGTGTCTGCTTCTCGACACCTGCTTCCTGACATTAGTTAGTGGGAGGTCAGAGAAGGAGCCACGAAACGTTCATAAGCCTCTAACGATCACAGCAGAGACTAGCAGTAAAGTTGGGCTGTCATTTGTGTCCAGAAATGCCCTTGCAGGCGTCGAAATATCTTACTCGCCTGCGAGTTCCCCGGTTTGCTGGGAGTTAAAGACAAAGTTCCCTTCCCTTCAAAGGGGGCGACGCTATCTCGGCGTCCTGTATCTTCTGGCCAAATCGGAAAGGTGAAATCGCAAAAAAGGAAATTTTGCAAGTTTTATACCAACTGCCCAATTTGTTTTGGGGACACTGTCAATCCACAGGGGTTTTGTCAAGATGGTGAGATAGGCAGCTGGAATTCAAAAGGCCAATTGAAGAGTGAGCCGTGGTGCACTTTGCAGAAATGAAGGAAGCCGAGTGGGGTACTACCCGTCAGAGCCCTGCGAGGACCACATTGCACCCAGACTGTCCCAGTGCAGAGATTTTCACAGAGGCACTGATTGTGGATGAAAGGGAAGAACACACAGGAAAGGGAGGTCGGGGGAAGCTTCCCGGGAGCCCGATTCTTCCAGTGAGCTCTGCCGGGGTAACGGGGAAGGAAAAGCAAGTCTTGTGAGAAATGGAAGCTGCAGTGTGGGATGTAGACTCAAAGTGAGTAAGAGCTTAGAAGGATGTTGGAGCCACCTACGGAATGGAAGGATGGGGGGGACCCTGTGAGCTTACTGGGGTGCAGGCTCTTTCCAAGGTGGGATCCAGGGAATTTAGGATCCTACTATTTGATAGTTTGGTTTCCTTCCTTCCTTCCTTCCTTCCTTCCTTCCTTCCTTCCTTCCTTCCTTCCTTCCTTCCCTTCCTCCATCCCTCCCTCCCTCTTTCGTTCTTTCATTCTTTTGCTCTTTCTTTCTTTCCATGGAGGTACATGCGTTTGGGTTATATAAATTGCTTTTGTACCATTTGAGTCAAAGTGTGCCCATCCCCCAGACAGTGTGCATTGTACCTGTTAGGTGTGAGTTTACCCATCCCCTCCTCCCCCTCCCACCTGCTTGATTTCCAATGAATGTTATTTCCATATGTGCACATGAGTGTTGATCAGTTAGTACTAATTTGATGGTGAGTCCATGTGGTGCTTATTTTTTTCCATTCTTGTGAGACTTCACTTAGTAGAATGGGCTCCAGCTCCATCCAGGATAATACAAGAGGTGCTAGATCACCATTGTTTTTTGTGGCTGAGTAGAACTCCATGGTGTACATACGCCACATTTTATTAACCCACTCATGTATTGATGGGCATTTGGGTTGTTTCCACATCTTTGCAATTGTGAATTGTGCTGCTGTAAACATTCGAGTGCAGGTGTCTTTTTTATAGAATGTCTTGCTGATTTGTTCTGAAGAGTTCACTTTGAGAGGCCAGGAAGAGAGCATAATGAAGGTTAAATAAATGGGTAGTGGGCCACCTATACAGAATAACCCAGGGACACTTGCGAAAAAATTAGTTTGCATAAGGCAGTCCATCATGAAGCTCTTGTCATCTCTCACACACACACACACACACACAGAGACACATACACACCTTGCAGGTGTGTGGGACAACCGAGGGCAACAACTGAGATAGAGACTTTTCCGAATTCTTGGCAGAAAACCAAAGCAAAATCAAAATGCAACTCCAAGTCTCTCCTGAGCAGTCACTGATTTTTATTGCACAATCCTAAAATGTCAGTCTGCCTTCTGGAAAGTTCTGTCAGGAGTGTGATCTGTGTTCAGCTTCCTGTTAAGCCTGTGCTAGAGTCTGGCTTCTCCTTTAGCAGGTCAGCCGAGGTTAATCTCTGGCTCTCGTGGCAGTGGAGGGTGTCTCCTTCTTTGGAGTCAATTTGCCGGGTTTTCCAACCTGACAGCCCAGCTCCACTCTCGCCCCTCACCGAGTCGCTCAGTGGCATCTCCCTGACCCCTTTATTAACTCCTAGTCAACTTGTCAAAGGCTACTTAATCACTAGCAAGAGGCAAAAAGCATTGGCATCTTGCCAGCCCTAAAACTTAACAGTGGAGCACCCACAGGGTGGGAATGTTCATTATCCTGGAAGGACCACGGGACACTATTTTATCCACTGGGGACCTGCCTGCCCGGTTTGCTCCTTTGAAAGGAACAATTGTTTCTGCTCTCTTCATTTCTTTCTTCCCCAAATTGTTCTCTCATGGTCCTGCAATCTCTATCACATGCTCTGACCTCCACACTTTCTGCCTCTGTTGTATTCCATCATTGCACGCTATACTCACGTGCAGTTTCATGGCATACGTATATAAATTTTTGAGAGGTATTTGAGTCGGATTGCAATTAATAATACAGTCACGTACCACTTAATGATGTTTTCATCATCAAGGGCGGGGGTCTCATAAGATGTTAGTGGAGCTGTCCTATACAGGCGTACCATTTTTTTCTTTATACCAGGTTTTAACTACACCTTCTCTATGCATACATATGTTTAGATGCACAAATACCATTGTGTTACAATTGCCCACAGCGTTCAGGACAGCGACGTGCTGTGCAGGTGTGCAGCCCGGGGTCAATAGGCTACACCGTGTAGCCCAGGTGTGTCGTAGGCTGCTCCATCTAGGTTTGTGTTAAAGACACTCTGTGATGTTCACATAATAGTTAAATTGCTAAAGATTCCTTTATCAGAACGTATCCATGATGTTAAGCGACAGGTGACTGTGTAGCCTTCACCACTGCCGTGGTCCAAATGTTTACATACCCCCCGAAAAGTTGATAACGTGCCATCTATGAACCAGTAAGTGAGTCCCCACCAGACACAGCCTCTGCCATGCCGGGATCTCGCACTTCCAGCCTCCAGAGCTGGGAGCAATACGTGTGTATTGTTTATAAGTCACCCCATCTATGGAATTTTGTGATAGCAGCCCAAAAGGACTAAGACAGCCACAGATTGCAATCTGAGAAACCCCATGGTTTTGGGCAAAGGAGACATTAGGGCATGTTTTTCCTCAGAATTCAGTCTTTAACCTGGCATACCATTCCAGATGGCATTTTATAATATAATTTAAAATGTGTGAATAACACGGACTCTTTCTTTTTATTCCTGCTATCGTCCTATCTTCTGTTCCCCAACCAGGAAGCGACGTCACAACAAACATCAGTAGAAATGAAAAACACTACCCTTCCCTCCAGGACAATGTGTTTTAAGCTCTTGAGATAACTTGCATGTATAATAATTTTGTACATCATATATATATATATATATACCCCAAAAACTTCTGCTTTCAAAGGATAAGGTGTTATGGAAGGAGAAGTTCCTTTAGGGCATGATCTGACCTTTAGAACTGTAATTTGGAGATCCGATGAATACCAAAAGGGCACTGAAGCATTGATATACTCAACAGTGACATTAAAATGGGAGTGAGGTTGAGTTTATTCCAAATCACAGAACAATGATGAAATGCGTTACAAGCCCTGCCCGCCTGGAATACCTCTTTGAGTGTAGGAAAATCTATGCGTCATTCCTTGTAGGACCAGGCTACTTGGGGGTGGCATGCTTTTGAGGTCTGCAGTTTGTTTGTTCTTCTTCACACAGTTTATAACAAATTTTTTCTTAGCATACACATTTGGAAGGCAGATGCCTGCAGGTGGAATGTGACATTTTGTGTCTCAGGGGCCACTGTGCAAACAGTGCCTTATCATGCACATAGACAGGAAACATAGATCTGTAACTGTGACTTCATGTGTGTGCTATTCAGTGATGTCATGAAAGAGTTGACTACATTGTAGCCAAGAAAAAGGGTGAATTTTAACCTTGGAGATCCTAACACGTTGATGAAGATAAACTCAGTCTTGGTGAACCATTGAGGTTACATTTTTTCGTTGCACAAAAGCATCTCCATGCTTGAAATATACATCCTTTTTGTATATACAGAGAACAGAAAGACTTTGTTTTCTCTCAAACTTCGAGGGATAAGGCTTCCTTTCTTAAATCCCCAACAAGTTAGATGCAAACAAAATCCATCACTAAGAAAGGCCACTAAGGGAACAAGACAATCATTATAACAAATGTTGTTGTTTTGTCCTGCTAAGGCAAAAGATTTTAATCCACAGGTGGATAGCCCTGAAGCTGACTTCATCGTTTATAGCTCTGAGGTTTATAGAAATGAAAGGTTTGCATGATAACACACATGCAGAAAGTAAACATTTTTGTTATCTATAAACAAAATCAAAGACGACGGTGAATTTGGATCAACTGCAATTATCTGGAAGTTTTAAGCAAAAAATATCTTTCTTCTTTTGAAACAGTCCAGCATCGTGACAGCAAAGCATGGATTACAATTAGATTATCTCAGCACGGACATAGTTTCCCACGCAATTGACATCGTACTAATTTGTCTAATAAGTGAATTGCTCATGAAATGCTGGGTTTGGTATTTATCGAATTAAATGTAGTTATGATCACTTTTTAGCTTATCTACATGTGTTTGAATTCTTTTGTTCCCTTAAAAATATTGGATGGAGTTATTGCATACTATACTGAATTAGTTAAAAGAAACCATTTGAAGCTCGACAGTGTAAACATGATAGCATGTAAACTGGTCCAGGGTTCTGCATTGTATAGAACACAGCCCTATTCATGCTCCAAACATCTTACAGTCAGGTTTGCAAGAGACTGAAGCAGGGGTTGACCTAGCTCTGTCTGAAAACATCCAGCGTTCTTTATCTCTGAGGCAGCCTGTTCTGATATCATGACAATTCTGATGGCAGGACACTGTACTGTGCATTGATTTGCAGTTGTGGCTGTTCTCTTAGCTCTATGTCCTCAGCTCAGGGAGTTCTCTATGCTTTTCTCAGTTGGTCCCTTCTGGTGCTGTGGCCCAGACACTCTCTCCAGGCAGCAAACAAGGGCCATGCTCTGTCTCCTCTTGCTCATTTTTCTGCCTCTTGGGGACCACTGCCCCTCACCACATGGTGTCGAGTCTTGAAGGTGGTTCTTCCAAAAATGATTGCCTGTTTAGTTTTTGGTCCTTGGGTCATTCCTGTCACTCCATGGTGACCAGAGCATAAGTATGGTGGCTCACATATCCTGATATGCCTGTGATATTTTCCCTCATTTTAGCCCCAAATGTCCATATACCAGGGTGTGTTTAGCACTGAACTCCTCGGTTCTGGGTAAACCAGGCCTCCCACAGTGGAAATCGGGGTGATTCTCTTGTATTCTACTCCTTTGATCTCCCTGGTGTAACAGCAACGTGGTCCTAATTATTTCACTTCTGTGTCAGGCACTTATATAAAATTCATGCTATTCACAGCGTCTAAGAGATAACTGTGCCCTCTGTAGGCAATGTACATTCTTACAAAGTTTATAATTTTTTGAGACAGAGTCTCACTCTGTTGCCCTGAGTGGAGTGCCGTGGCATCAGCCTCGCTCACAGCAACCTCAAACTCCTGGGCTCAAGCAATCCTCCTGCCTCAGCTTCCCAAGTAGCTGGGACTATAGGTGCATGCCACCAAGCCTGGATAATTTTTCTATTTTTTGTAGAGACAGGGTCTCACTCTTGCTCAGACTGGTCTGGAACTCCTGAGTTCAAGCCATCCTCCTGCCTCGGCCTCCCAGATTGCTGGGATTACAGGCATGAGCCATAATGCCTTGCTCTAAAGTTTAAAATTTTTTATGGTTTGTAAAAACCATAAATATTGAGACCTAGAAGGGAAAAAATTAGCATGGAAATATATATGTGTGTATATATATGTGTGTGTATGCATAGATCACTCAGACTCACCAGACCTGCATGGTCACAGCGATGATGTGGGTTACCACTGGATCTATGCAAGTCCTTTAGTCACTTTAAACCCACACAAGCTGCTCTTTTTTGAGTTTGGGCAGAAAGAGAGACAGGCAAAGATCACTGTGTGCTGAGGAGGAGAGTAATCCGAAAGATATTTGGGGAGGAGAACAGGAAGTGGTAGGAATAAACACAGCAGGGACCACATGTTGGCCGCCTCCACACAGACTGTTGGCCAAGGCACCCATGCCAGAAAATAAAAATAAAGACATATTTCAGTTTTTTATTACATCTCCTTTCCTAATATGCAGCTGTTCGTTAACATTAATGGATGCCTAGGATTTTTCCTCCCTTTCCCAAATTTAAAGCTTCATAGAACCCTAAGCCTCAGTGTTGGATGCAGCCCTAAATCCAGTAACCTCAATTCTTTCTAGCTGAGTTCTTACCCTGGATTATAAATCAGAATCCTTTGGGGGAATCCTTTGGGGAACACTATCAAATTTCTTGCACCCTATTCTAGTTCAGCATCTCTAGGGGAGGGAAGAGAATCTTAACTACTTATTTTGGAAAAACAAAAATCCCCAGATAGATATTTCTGATGTGAATCCTTCAAGAGTCACTGTTATAGGGAAAAAGAATACCTCAAAAATGGTTACATTTTTCCACTTGATCCCAACAATTACGTGAATGAGAAAATGACATATTTTGCAACTAACCAGCCAAGCTAATAAGATTTTTTTTCCTTTTGTATATTCATTAGCAAATGGGGACGATGTAACTCACTGAGCAGCCAATTTTGCAGAGCCTGAGGCCGGAGTCTCCAGCTGGCTGCAGCTCATACAAGCAGCCATATATGCGCTTTGATGGAGATCACACCACCTAACTCGGGGCACGCAGCACAGGATATGAGAGCATTTTGGCAGGCAAAGTGACTCAGCTTCAGGGAGCTCTGGCGACCCTGAGCTTCCCCTCTGCTTCTTACCTGTTGACAACGCACACCAATGCCTGGATGTATGGATCTCGGTGGGAAATGGAAAGTAAATGGGAAACAGAAATGCAGAATTTTAATATCGTCCCAGATCGGAGGACAGCAGAGGGAGGCTTGCTGATAAGATAAATATTGCATAAATAACTGCAGACCACCTGTCTCTGGTAGGGTTGATGGTAGAAAGCATGAAGGGAGGTTGCTCGGACCGACTCTCCAACCTAGAATTGAGTCGAGCAATGGCGGGGAGAGGCTGGTAGCCATGGGCAGACTGGGTTTTAAGAACAAGTCAAATGCAGGACAAACTGGTCCCATGTCTACTTGGGTTCATAACCCTTCCCCTCGCAAAGCAGGCTGTTGTTCAGAGGCAGCAAAGCAACCACTTGGGGCTTAAATTCTTTCCAGACTTAGCCTTCTGTGGACAGGGTTTTGAGCCTAACATGGAGTAGGGAGGTTGACTTGTATATTTTTCTCTTCCTCTTCCTCCTTTTCCTCCTCCTTCTTCTTTTTCTCCTCTTCCTTCTTCTCTTCCTTTTTCTCCTCTCCTTTTTCCCCTTCTACATCTCTTTGTTCTTCAGGGCTTTCCCTTCATAGATTCCCCCATCATAGATTGATGCCCAAACAATGTGATTTGAGCCCAACTTGGGCAGTGGAGGAGAGTTTGGTCTTTGCAGGGTGCCCTCACGAATACTTACATCAATTCACAGCACCTAAAATGTGACATAAGTCCTGACCTTAATTCCCTAAATGCAGATAGATCTAGGTGGTGACACATGTCACAATCTTAATATGTGGGCCAATGAGAGATTAATAAGCAGGAAATAAAGGAAAGGAAAAGAACCTTAATTTGGAAACTGGCAATGACATTTCCCAATGTCCATTGCTGTGGTCCCCTCTGGTGGGTCCCTGATGGCACTCTTGATGTGTTTCACTGAACGTCGTGGCATTTTACTTCTGTGATTTTCCTCACAAAATCCTGGAAGTCCAGGATGATCATGAAAAAAAGATCTGAAAGATCTCAGTTGAGGGACATCCTACAAAAGACTTGCCAGGTCCTCAGGAGGTCTGCAGGACCTCTACTGTCAAGGTCATCAAAGACAAGTCTGAGAAACTGTCATGGCCAAGAGGAACCTAAGAAGATGTGATAACTAAATGTAATGTAAGGTCCTGGGTGGGTGCTGGAACAGAGAAAGGATATTAGGGGGAAAACATGGAAATCTAAATAAAGGAGGAAATTTGGATGGTGATGGTAGTGATGATGATGGTGATAGTGATGATGAGGGTTATGATGGTGATGATGATGGTGATGGTTATGATGGTGATGATGGTGGTGAAGGTGGTGATGGTGATGGTGATATTGGGTGTGGTGATGATGATGGTGATGGTGGTGATGATGATGGTGATGGTGGTGATGGTGATGGTGATGATGATGGTGATAGTGATGGTGATAGTGGTGATGATGATGATGGTGGTGGTGATGATGATGGTGAAGGTGATGATAGTGATGGTGATATTGGGTATGGTGATGATGATGGTGATGGTGATGGTGGTGGTGATGATGGTGATGATGGTGATGGTTATGATGGTGATGGTGATGGTGATGATGATGGTGATGATGATGGTGATAGTGATGGTGATGATGGTGATGGTGGTGATGATGATGATAGTGATGGTGATGGTGATGATGATGGTGATGGCGGTGATGGTGGAGATGATGATGATGACAGTGATACAAGCCTCCAATAAGAGATAAGGTTGTTTCTATGTATGGATCTTGTGTGGTCTAGTAGGAACACAGGAAAGAATTTTCAAGGAATCCAGATCCTTTTACTCTCTTTTCTGCTATACCAAAGGGTGTACTTCCTGTCTACTTGCCCAGAAAACTATACCTGTAGGAACTAGCCCTCAGGAAAGTAAAAAAATAAAAACAGGGCAGGAGAGGGTGAACTCATTTTCCTCTTATCTCATAGCTACACTTGGGCACATGCTGCCACTAGCTGCAAGGGAGGCTGCGGAAGGTACCCCTATCAGGGACAACATGTGCCCAACAAAACTCAGGGGCCCTCTATGACAAAAAGGACAAAGGGGGGAATGGGTAGTGGTAGGGTTATCAGTCAGATGCAGTCCTCAGGGGGTTGAGGAGCTGAACCAGAAAAACAGCAGAGGGGCTAAGAAAGAAAGGGGCAGAGTGGCAAGGGAGGTTATCGACAGACTTGATGGAACGTTCTGATGGAATGGATCTGACGTGAAGATGTGGGCAGGATGAGGGCTCAGAAAAATGTTGCCATAATTTCTCGTTTGGGTGAACAGATGGTGGCTCACTGAGATGTAGTGTGTGTAAAAACAGTACGTGGGGGATGGAGGAGATGCTATGGTTTGAAGGTTTTTGGTCACACGTTAATGTGTTGTCTAATGCAACCATATTGGGAGGTGGAATATCCCGGGAGGTGATTAGGTAATGAAGGCTCTGCCATCATGGTTGGATTAATGCAGCTATTAAAAGGGCTTGAGGGAGTGGGTTCTCTCTCTCTCTCTCTCTCTCTCTCCTTCTGCCCTGTGAAGGCACAAACGTTTTCCTCTCCAGAGGGCACAACCATTCAAGGTGCCATTTTGGAATCAGAAAACCCAGGTTCTAACCTGCTGGTACCTTGATTTCTGACTTCCAAGCTTTCAGATCGCAAGAGAATAAATTTCTGTTCTTTATAAATTACCCAGTGTGTGGCAGCACAAAATGAACTAACACAGTGGTGGGACGGATAAATACAGTTCTTGACATTATTAGTTTGAGTTATATGGGGGCATCCAAGTAGACAGAGTCAGCAGATTGGTGGCAATTTGGCCCTCCTCACTAGGGGAGGGCTGTAGACACTCAGGAACCATTTGTGTCTGAACGACATTTGACGGCGCAGAAGTTGATGAGGTCCCTTGGAGAAAAAGTTTAAGCTCATACGAATAATTGGAAAGGAGGAATGAATAAAATATAACAAGAGCTAGGAAGAAGAGAAAAGGATGATGTTGCGGAGACAAAGGGAGGATAGATTTCTGAGGAGAGAGAGAAGTGAGCTTCCTAAAGAAGAGGAGCTCTTGACAATGGGTTCCAGGATTGGAAATAAGACCATAGCTATGTTTCCAGGGGCAGCATTGCAGGAGCAACGGAGATGGATTGAGCAGTCAAGGAGAGCTGAGGAATGGGAGAAAATGAATGTGGTCCACAGGTGAAGATATTTGCTAGTGACATGAAGAAGAGAGATTGGACAGTAGCTTTCAGGAAAGAGGCAAGTCAAGAGAAAACTTTTTAATGAAGACAGGGAAGTCTGGGAATGTCCGCCATATACTAAATGTCTAGAAACATCTGGCATCTTTAATCCATGGAATGCTGTTGGAAGAAAGAGAGAAGCCAGAGTCTGAGAGAATACCAGGGAGATACCTCACCGCGAGCAGGAGGGAGTGGACGTGAGTGGACATGAGACATCAGACCGATGCCTGTGGTCAAGACATGACTCATGGAGGGGCCAATGGAGAGATTGGAAAGGGTGAGCAGAGCTGGGGTTTGGAAGGGAGGACTCAACACCCTGGAGATGCATTCTCATGAAGATAGGAGAATAGCCTTGTTGCATCTGAGATGGATGTGCTTGGCTGTGGGTGACGGTACACATTCCATCACAATAAAACCATCCGTACAAGTATCAACTATCTCCATTCTCATTAGTCATTGCCTCTCGTCCCTTGATATAATGAGAAGAGATTCTCATTAATGGTCTTTTGCCCTCTCCTATCTGTTCCCCTTGGTGTGAATTATAGTGCTGAGTAAATTGTGTAAGTTGCTCTTTGTGTGTGTGTGTGTGTGTGTGTGTGTTGTTGAACTGCACAGAACTCCCCAGATCCCATCATTCCACATGAATCAGACTGATGTCATCTAAACCTCAGCATATGCTTTTCATTAATGATGGAAAATTTCTTTCTCATGATCACCGAGGGAGTTTCCTGAGGCCTGAGGGTCTCTTTATCGTTTGAAAAACAGAAACAAAACAGAATTACCCGTGTCATCAGGGGAAATTATCCTGGAGATATAAGACATATAGAAAATATTAATAAAAATAAGCATCTGTATAGTCTACATCAAATAGCCCCATGCTCTATTTCATAATTTATTTTATCAAGCTATGAAAATAATTATGTGATTCCTGCTGGCAGCATCTTGATGTCATAATATCATATGGATATGCTGAACATGTGTGTCAATTCTTTTTTTAAAAAATGCCAAATTGTTAGAGTTTGACAGCTTCAGATGGGAAAAGTTAAAAAAAAATTGAGTGCAAGTGTCTTTTTTAATATAATATCTCTTTTTCCTTTGGGTAGATGCAGTGGCATTGCAATTATGTAACCAAAATGTGTGCACCCCTGTAAAACTCTGAAAAAAAAAAGTTGATTCCCTTGAGTTTTATTGGAATTCTCTAGTGTTTATTCATGTCTCTTAGTTGGGTAAGAGTACTTATTTACTAGTTTGGGAGAAGCTAGTGATAGCAAATGTTTCTCTTTAACCATGTTTAAATGCCTATAAAATTTCTTCTTTTTTTTTTTGCCCCCCCTACATGGACAGTTGATATTTGCTCATCTTTTCTTACACACTCATACCTTAGACACCCTTGAACACAAGCACGTTCCGGGCTCTCTTTTCTCTGGAGTAGAGTCTCCTGCTAACTCACATGGTTGTCCTCACCCTGGAGTTCAAAGGTTGCCCGAGCACAGCGTGAGGACTCGTGCGGGCAGGAAAGTCCCCAATTTGCACGTAGCAATGGCTCACGCTGTCTTCCAGGAGAGAGAAGAGCAGGACACGAATGGAAGAGAAGATAATTGAGGGAAATTGGCTGCAGCAAAAGATAATCTAATTTTCTCTTGGAGAGGCACCATGTGTGGGAAGGTGCCGGGTGGGGCTCGGGCCCCATTGGGTCTCTCTGACCTCCTAGGACCTGGCTGACACACTTGCAAGCTCCGAGGGGAAGATTTCCAAGCACGCTTTCTGTTCTAACGTGACTTCTTTACTTTCCGGCTAAGAAACAGAATTCAACGGATGGTCACGGCCCGTCCACGCTCCCACTGTTTCTCAGAGTGTGATGGGATAGAAATCAACTTAGAAATGTGTCCTTCCAAAACACTGACAACTCAGTCTCTGCTGTAGCCTGAACAACCAGTCCCCAAATATATCCGATTTTCGTCTTCATTCCCGGTGAAGCAGACCTTATTTGGAAAAAAGGTCTTTGCAGATGTGATTAAGGGAAGGATCTTGGGATGGGACCCTGGATTACCCAGAGTGGGTCCTAAATGCAACCACATGAATCCTTAAGTGAGAGGTGCAGAGGGAGAAGCCCACAGAGATGATGATGGGATGATGAGGCAGAGAACGTTCAGAGATGCAGGCTGAGAATACTGGAATGATGTATCTGCACGCTCAGGAACACTTGGGGCCACCAGATGTTGGAAGAGACAAAGAAGTCTCCTCTTCTAGAACCTTCAGAGGGAGCACAGCCACATGTAGACACCACGACCCGGGCTCAGCGATGCTGACTCAGGTCAGGTAGCTTCCAGAATGGTGAGAGAACATCCGTGTGATGTTTGAGGTCTCTAGGTTTGCAGTGAATTTGTTACAACAACTCTAAGAAATGAACAAATGCATTCCCTTAATTGAAGAGGACCAGAGAGACAGGGTATTAGAAAAGCCAGATGTTCCACCACATACAAGATATACCCAGCTCTACACCTCATCCTTTTTCTCTTTGTGGGAAGGGACCAGAGTTTTCCATGTCAGATCTCAGCCTTGCTTGGAAACTCATCTGTCCAACGTCTGCAAAGGGAGGGGAGGAAAACCCACAGCGCAAGCTGAAGGGTGAAATCCCTTTCCAACTCATGCTGAGGGTAGAGTGATAAGATTGCTGGACGTGTCTCCTCCCTCTGATCCCGAAATCATCATCTCCCGTTCACACCTTGTCCTTCCGGCTCCCACCTTTGCCGGGACTCGGCCTCGGAACGGGAAGGGTCTGAGAAATGACAGAGCCCAGGGTGGGTCACCAGCAGAAACTGGAAACAAATGCTCGATCTTTATATTTGGGTCACGGCTTCCCAGTTTGTTGAAAGTACTTTTTTTTTCCTCCATTTGGAATATCCAGTTGAGCAAACCCAGCATCTGACCGCAGCCTCTGACAAAGCCAGCCCTGATGAGTGAGGTCAGTCTCCAAAATAATTGTCCAAATGTGCTGGATCTCTAGATTAAATGCCCAAAGCTAGAGTTCATTTATTAATAGCCTCATTGTTCTTCCCCTGCGGGCAAACAGAGAGAACATGATCATCAGCGTGAAGCAGATGGAAGCCCAAATGCTACCTCTTCCTAGGGAGTGGGGTGGACAAGTTCAGGGAGTGGGCCACAGGCACCTTCCTTTTTTTTTTTTTTTTTTACCTTAATTAAAATACTTTATTGCTAAAAAATGCTAGAGACCATCTGAGCCTTTAACGAGTTGTAATCTTTTTTTTTTTTTTTAATTTTTTTTGTTGGAGACAGGGTCTCACTCTGTCACCGCAGCTAGAGTGCCGTGGCATCATCATAGCTCACTGCAAACTCTAACTCCTGGGCTCAAGTGATCATCCTGTCTAGCCTCTTGAGTAGCTAGGTCCTTTCAACATGTCATTACTCTTCAGAACTTTTTTGGAACCAGAGGGTCATCAGTTATTTTTAACTCAGTATTCAAGGTAACTGAGGATTTTTAAAACATTGGAATTTTTAGAGTTTGGTGTGTGACACTTATATATAAAAAATTGCAATCATAATTTGATACAAATTGCTGACGTCTAATTGTTACTCTATATGAGCAGCTCAACTGTATGGATGTGGTTATAAGTATAGATTCATATATTATGTGATACATGCTAGATATACAAGTCTACCCACCTACCTATCTATTTATCCATCATCTATCCATCTATCACCTGTCTCTCTGTCAATTATCTCTCTTTCTCATTATCCACCTATGTACCTACCCATGTCCCATTCCTCTCTCCCATCTGTCTCTCATCTGTCTACCTATCCATGTAGCATATACATCTACCTGCTCATCCATCTACCATCTATCCACCTGTCTCTCTATTATCTCTCTATCTATTCCTCCATCATCCATTCATCTCACATCTCTCTATTGTCTACCCATCTATCTATTCACCTATGATGTACCTATCCATATCTTATCTCTCTCTTATCTTTCTCATCTGTCTACATATCCATGTATCCTATTTATCTACCTATCTATCTATCCATCCATCTATCCATCTATTTATCCATCCATTCATTTATCCATACATACATTTATCTATCCATCCATCCATCCATCCATCCATGTATCCATCTGTCTATCCATCCATCCATTCAGTTATCTATCTGTCTATCTATCTATCTATCCATCCATTCATCCATTGAACATATTAGCTAATAGAGCTAGAATATTCTGCTATTATCATCATTCTTCATGTGAAAAGCCACTTGCTAGAGCCATTGCTTGCGTTAGGAAGGAGATACAGCCTTAAGAGACAGAGCTGAGACATAGCCTCATTTTGCTCTTCCATCCAAGATGTGCCACACCCAAATCACTATTCCCTTACACCCAGGTTTAGAGTTATCCCTGCACACATTAACTTTTCCAGTCAATTATTTTCAATTCCATCATTATTCTGTAGAAAATCTCACAGCAATTCAGAATCTTAGCGGTGGTAACTCTGAACCATTATAGATGTCCATTCGATAGTGACTTCTACTCAACCTTATTATTGCTGAATGAATCCCTCAAGCACATCTTTTGACCACAGTTTTGAAATTTGTGCAATTGTTCTCTCAGATGGAGGACAGATGATACATCTCAGCGGCATGAGCTCTCCAATCACAGAAATTTCACATGTGTGAGAATTTACAGGATGGTCAGATTCTTAGTAATCCAACTGCATGAGTTTCTTCACACCTACCTTTATGACATTCACCAAAACTCATTGTTATGGCTAAATTCAGTTCTTTATTATTGCTAATGTAGTCCTCAAACATGATCTCATGTGGAAGAAACTGTTTTACCTGCTATGTAGGTAGTTTTTAAACATGCCAATTAACCAGGTTTCCTCTTTCTCCCATAACTGAGATCCACCCTACTTGATTTCACCATGAAAAATAGCCCAGGAGCTAGGATTCCTGTCTCCACAGCAGGTGAGAGAAAGTAGATAAAAAATCCTGTACCTTCCCCAACACTCAAGGTATTAACAGCAACAAGCACACCCTGAGGGTGTATTCATGTTTACTCTCACGCATCAAGAGATACATCTGCAGACAGCTGCCCCTGCCATGAAGCCCCTATTCTAACAGTGTCTTACAATAAATCTTTGAGAATACATATAAGTATTTTTGGCAGATGGTCACCAAGACAACATGCATGTACGTGCAGCAATTCCATACAGTGGTTCTGGATACTTCAGTCATCTTTTGCATGAAATACCTCCTGATCCCTCATAAAGAGACTGCATTGCTCAGATCCAGGTGTTCAATGGAAACTATTTCTGTGGCTTGGACCAGTGACCTCTACATCTTACTTGGACACATTTTCTCAACTAAGACGATCTAACTATTGCCCAAGGGAGTGGGAGATTGGAGATTTGGGGTGTGTGTGTGTGTGTGTATGTTTGAGAGAGAAACAGAGATAGAAAGACATAGATACATAGACAGGAAAGGAAAGGACTTTCATTTTTAGAGAACCCATTGCTTATGCTGAGGGAAGCTCATAAGCTGTTCTGCTAGGAGCCTCCCGTGGGTTGTAGGGTTGTGACCATGCTCTTCTCATGGTCAGTCATTAGGGTTCATGACTGTTCCATTAAACAGCTGCAGAAAAATGCAGATTTTGCGTGACTTTGCCAGATAGTATGACCCTAACATGCAACTACTTTGGAGACCCGCTATTTGGGGAGGGTGGTTTGAATGACTCATGGTCCTAAACGGCATAGAATTTAATTTCGGCGCACTCCGGAGCATGCAAAAGCTGGGTTCTTACATGGCTTCTGTTGCAGCTCTCCCCAGAATTGCTACCACCAAGCAGCACTTTGTTATTGCAGACATAAGTGCTAAGAGGAGGACGTTTATAGCAGAGTGCGTTTATAAATCGTGATTCCGTCTTTACCGTGGGGCTATGGTTGTTGAATGCATTTTTTTGGTATTAATGACTCAGCTATGACTGGAACAGCTTTGCCTCCCCTGTTGAGACATGTGTTATTCATAAAACAGAAGATGTTTCTTTTTTTTTTCCCTTTGGCTGCCAGGAAGCTCATAACCAAATTATGACTATTCTTTCATCGTGTCCTTGGGGTTGACAGAGACATATTTATATTAAAAGATTTAGAGAAGGCTAAATATTTTAAAATTCTGCCTTCTAATGTCTTTGTAATTACACTTTTATTTTTCTGGAGAATTGCAAACATACAGACAAGCAGGGAGAATGGTATATTGAACCTACATGCACCCATCACTCTGAACAATTACCAACCACCCACGAGCAGTTTTATTTAATCTGTGGCCAAACCCACTCCCCATCCCGGAATAAGTTTCCTGACGCTATCTCCACACAGCACACAATTGCATGCAGTTATTTAATTATACCTTATTTTATTGTGCATATTCTAAAACAATACACGCAGCACACGTATGGGAGGAAGGGAAGAAACATAAAACACACACACACTTACACAAGCTCATCTTTCTCTACAATTCACTCAACCTCTTATTCATGCCAGGATCGGCTGCCTTGGAAAACAGCCGGAGAACATCCCCTTGCTAACAAGAGTGTATCCTGTGCTAGCCAACCATCCTAGTCGGCCAGAAGAAACCAATAATTCTTTTTATTTCCCTCTTGTAGCTGGAAGCATGACCAACGAATGCATACATCGAGGAGGGAACCCTGAGATCTTTGCAGATTCTGGAAGGAGAACTCTTTCCAGCACGAGGCAGTGGTTTGCACGAGTGTAACCTGCCTACGCCCGGAGGTGGCCATCCCTTAGGAGACGTGAGCTTGCTGAATCTCGGCACTTTCACCCTGGTCTATGAACAGAGAGTCCATGTGGACTGGACCAGCCCTGCAATTTTTTGCTTCCTCAAATTGCCCCAGCTGCTTATATGATTGCAACTTCGTGGCTCTAGCTAACCTCTCGGGGCTGCTCCTAGACACGGAGTGGACACACATACCACAATTGTCACTGTCTAAGTAAAACACAATGCCGTCCTTTGGAATAGGCGTTGGGTCAATACCTGCTGTCCCGTGAGATTGGGATCTATGGCGATCCATTGACGAGGCACGATGATCTCACTTTGTGTGGGTTTGGCAGGGAGAACACTCATCCCAGCTGCTCATAGAAAGAAATGGACTATTTCCCAAAAAGGGATAATGCAGACCAACAGAAACTTCTACAAAGGGAGTGGCTTGGCGTTAGCCACAGGCAAAATGGGAACTCTTTAGGACCTCACCCATTGCTATGGCAACTAAGTCTTGTCATTGGCAATGTTGGGGTGTCGTTGTGACTACTCAGCTCTGCCTTGCGGTGGGTTTAGCAGGTGTAGGCGACACATGAACAAACAAGCATTGTTGTGTCCCAATAAAACCTTATGTATGGGCACTGATATTTGAATATCACCTAATTTTCCTGCGTCACAAAATATTGTTCTTTTGATTCCTCCCCCTCCACCACCATTTAAAAGATGCAGAAACAATTCTTATGAGAAACAGGCAGCCGGCCAGATTTGCACCACCATTCACTGTTTGCCAACGCTTGGTACAGACATATCATTTTGTATTTGAGCTGCCGTGACCGCAGGTATATATTTGTAAGCTGCAAACCTAAAACTGTTTGGATCAGGTTAGAGAACACATCTCTCAATTTCCTAGCTCATTTTATGTCGGGGGAAATAGGATAGGGTGGAACCTATCAACCTGGAAAAGTTAGTTCCTTAGATCTTGTGTATTTTGTGGGTGTTAGAAGATACAGGATGGATTTGTAAATGTCTTCTCAAACAATGAAGATTTGGGGGGGGGAAAAGAGGTTTTATCATCTACAAACTAGTCACAGGTCAATGGCTCATGTTCCCTACGTCTTCACCTACCTACATTTCCTCCTGTTTCTGCCTTTATCCAAGCTCGTGTCTTTTATTTCTGAGCATTTTCTAAGTTCATTCCTACCTTGGCATTTTGGGTGCTTTTTGGGACTGACGTCTGATGCAGAGGACAGGGCTTGTGACCTTTGCTGCTGTTGCTATGGAAACATTAGAAGCAAAATGAATATCAGTTAAATAGACAAACGCCTCCCACCTTTGCCTTATACCGAAATAAAAATAGGTTAATTCTATCCATAGCTTAATAACAACAGCTTTTTTGACATCACATCCAACAAAAATTTTGATCTGGTGTTTTGAAGTTACTTTTATTTTTTCCCCCAGGGTTTTAAAAATATTTATTTATTTTAGTCGACAAATATATATATATTTATTATATACAACACGTTTTGAGATATGCATGCATTGTGGTATGGATAAATCAAGCTAATTAACGTATGTATCACCTCGTGTGCTTTTTTTTGTGATGGGAACACTTAAAGTCTACTCTTTTAGCAATTTTCAAGAATATAATACATTGTTATTAACTACTGTCTCCATAAGGTACTATGTGTATCTCTTCGACTTCATCCTTTCAACTGAAACTTTGTATCCTTTGACTGACATCTTCCTAACCCGTCTCAGCCCGTGTAACTACCATTGCACTCTCTGCATGTGTGAGTTCGACGTCTTTAGCTTCTGCATGTGAGTGAGATTATGCAGTGTCTGTCTTTCTGCGCCTGGCTTATTTCATTTATCACAGCGGTCTCCAAGATTAGTGATAAACACTTTCCCTTTGGGGTTCCTGGTGGTCTTGGGACCACGTGCTTTGTGTGCACCACCACATCTGGCTGCTGCTTCCTCTTTTAAAAATATAAATGTATTCATTTAATTCATTTTCAATTGACATATAGTAATCGTACACAGTATATGGTGTAGAGTGATGTTTCAATACACGTAGTGTTTCAATTCAATGTAAAGTTTCAATACATGTAATAACGTTTCAATATATAATGTAGAGTGATCAGATCGGGGTAATTAGCATGTCCATCATCTCAAACATTCATCATTTCTTTGTGTTAGGAACATTCAGTATCCTCCTTCTAGCTATTTGAAAAACTATATGATACATCGTTGTTAACTACAGTCATCCACAGTGCTGTAGAACACTAGAACTTATTCCTTCTATCTACCTGTAATTTTGTGTTGTTTAACAAATCTCTCCCACTCTTCCTCTTCCCTCGTCTCTTCCTACTCTATCAACTGTTCTACTTTTTATTTCTATGAGATCGATTTTTTTTCTAGCTTCCGCATGTGACTGGGAACACGCGGTGTTTACCTTTCTGTCTGCTCCTGGCTTATTTCACAGAACACCGCGGCCCCAGCCCCAGGGCTGTGGACTGATACCGGTCCATGACCTGTTAGGAACAGCATCAGGTGAGCGGCAGGTGAGGGAGTGAAGCTTCATCTGTATTTACAGCCACTCCTGATCGCTCGCATCACCGCCTGAGCTCCGCCTCCTGTCCGATCAGCAACGGCATTAGATTCTCACAGAAGCTCGAACCCTACTGCAAATTGCGCGTGTGATGGATCTAGGTTGCGGCTTCTTATGAGAATTCAATGCCTGATGATCTGAGGCGGAGCTGAGGTGGTGATGCTAGCACTGGGGAGCAGCTGCAAATATAGATGATCATTTGTAAATTATTCAAAATAATTTGTATAATTACTTCATTATATGTTACAGTGTAATAATAATAAAAATAAAGTGAACAATAAATGCAATGGACTTGAATCATCCCCAAACCATCGCCACCCCCTCACCTGGTCCATGGAAAAATTGCCTTCTACGAAACCGGTTCCTGGTGCCAAAAAGGTTGGGGACCGCTGACTTAACACAATGCCCTCCAGTTCTATCCATGTTGCTGTGAATGAAAGGACTTCATTCTTTTTTATGGCTGAGTAGTATTCCACTACCCAGACCACACTTTCTTTATCCACTCCTCGGTTGATGGGCACGTAGACTGATCACGTACCTTGGTATTATGAACAGGGCTACCACGAACATGGAAATGCAGCTGTCTCTTCAATATAATGACGCCCTTCCCTTTGGATAACTACCCCGTAGTGGGATTGCTGGATCTACATGGCAGTTCTCTGTGTCGTTTTTGGAGGTTTTTCTTCCTCCTTAAATGGCCCCAGTTCACGTTGCAATTCATGGGAGAGCAAGTACTCCGTTTCCTTTCCATGACAGGCAGGAATAAATAGTGGGTCATGTTTCCTTCATGCTTAAACCAGCTAGACAGAATTCTCATATCTGCAACTCACAAACGCCGCCGATACGTACTGGAGTCTCCTGCGTGCCTGGTGTTCTTCCACAAGGCCTGCACTGAAAGGTCTACATGTTTTATTGAGTGGGTATTAATATAATTCTCATTTGGCAGATGAGGAGATTAAGATCTGGGCAGGTTAAGTGGTGCCCGTGCTGTCTAATTCCATGCTAATCCCCTCAAACCCTCAAACGACTGACTGCATGCTCTAATAACAAGGAACAGGTGGTAGGCACCTGGGAACATGGGTGTAGTTTCTGTTCTCCTAATTTCCAACAGTGGATTCCTTTTACCCTTCTGCAACTCAGCTCAGTTAGAAGACTCTGGATGTGCAGCTGAGTCGAAATGACCCACTGTTGGTTTGCACCAATGGGTCAGACCATTAGAGGTGGCTGGTGGACTGGCTTTGCATACATACAGCCTGTCATAGATAATTCTGTGCATCCACTTGGCCAAACTGCAGTGCCCCGTTTGCTCAAACACCGGTGTGGATACCACTGTGAAGTTCTTAGTTTAGCATGATCAACAGTTCGCTGTCCACAATGTGGGTGACCCGCATCTAATCAGTCGATGGCCTTAAGAGCAAAGACTGAGCCTCCCCCCAAGAGGTCGGGGTTAGCCTCAAGGTTGCAACATAGAAGTCCTGCCTCAGTTTCTCACTTAATGCTCTGCTGAATTCAGACTCAAGATTGCAGCATCTTTCCTGAATTTCTACTGAACCATCTCTCTATCCATCTAAATGTCTAGGCATCCATCTATCTATCTTCTATCTATGTATCCGTCTGTCTATCTATCTACACAATCATCCATCTATCTATATTTATTTGCATATGAATATCTCTATAGAGACTTATATCTGTATATAGATATAGATTTATATTTAGATGTGGCTATAGCTAGCTAGCTATCTCTATATTATCTCTATCTTCATAGTTATCTATCTAATATATATATATATATATATATCTCCTACTGGTTCTGTTTCTCTAGAGACTTCAGTCCAACACACAGCCCAGACCAGACAAAACAAGCAGCAGCATCCACAGCACAACACCTGACACCACATCTTGGGATGCAGCAAGGGAGGGAACCAACAGTCCCAGATGCCTAACTGAGCGGTCTGTGTCAATATCGCCCAAACCAGGCACAACACTCAACAGCCTTGCACAACACAACACAACGCTTGGAACCGACCTGGCTCCGGGGCAACCTTAACGCACACGATCTTTGTGAACGAGTTGAACTATTTCAGCAATATCTGGCTGGCTGCAACCTCCAGGGAGGGAGGGTGCCCTGTCTGGACAAGTCTTTGATTTTCCGCATGGGAGCAGAGCCCGCTTCACATGTGCATAGGGTCTGCTGGCAGGCA
>VBSM01003163.1:410037-420590 GCA_008086735.1 Cheirogaleus medius
ATTACAGGCGTGAGCCACCGCGCCCGGCCTCATGCTGTACTTTTAGATGCATGCAATCCCATTAAGGAGTCTGGCTGTTTTTGTTAGAGTGATGCTCTCTGAAATTACAAAGTCACCACCGGATTCCACAGGCTTAACACCATCTTGGGTTGATTTATTTTACGTGACTGGTCCTGGAGCACAAGTCCTCCAAGTGGTGAGTGAGAGACCCGGATTCCTTGCTAAATGGGGGTCCTGCCCTATTCTGCACCTGCCTCCCAAGGCATCCCTGGTTCTTTTACTGGTTTTTTTGATGCTGATTTTTTCTTCTTCTTTTCCTACTATTTCAGTTCCATCCAACAAGAAGGGAAGAAGCTCATGGAAACTCAGGCATGGGAGGTTTCCACGGGGCACACCCTGATGCTCACATTTCCTTGGCCAGATATCAACCAAACAGACATAGGAGGAGACGGGAAATGTAGCCAAGCTCCAAAGAAGGAAAAATGGGTTGGGAGTCAGCTAGTGGCCTCCGCCCACAGATAAACCCATCTGTGGATGCGTGTGGGAACATCCGCCCACGGATGCCGGGACTGTTAATAGATTCCACGTTGGGAATCTGTTTGGCGCCACCTCGAAAATCACAGCATCACCCAACAACTTCCCTAGTGGGTGTACGTTTTGCAGAAATGCTTTGCACACACCTACGTACACAAGCGCATTCACAGCTTCACCATTTATAGCGGTAAACACCTGCGGGCAACCCAAATGCTCACCGACAGGAGAATGGGTATAGAAAGTGTGGAGGGGAAGATCGCACAAGAGAAATGAGTGAACCAGATGAACAGGCAGCATCACCCGTGAATCTTACAAAGGTGATGTTGGGAGAAAAAAAAAAGAAAACGCAAATGACTACACAGCGTGTTATCAATGAGCACGGCCCAAAAGCAAGAAAAAGTGAACAATAATATATCGATCAGGAATACAGAGATCGTTGGCAAATTCATTACTATGTTTTTATCATGCACAAAATTCAGGAAAAGATTTGACTCTGTTGGTGGGGTTTGGTTGAGGTCTGGGCAGGAGGAAGGGATGTCTAGAAAGCAACAATGAATGAGAAATAATCTCAATTTTTGAGGTGGGTGTTGGATCCAGGCTTGTTTTGTTTCTTTGCTGCTTAGGTTTGCATGTTCACACCTTCACGCCGTTGCATATTTTCCTTTGAAGATACCCAACACTTCACACACAAAACGAATTCATTTTAGGTGCAGTAAATTGCTCCTATCGGTGCAGACAAAACAGCAGATGGTGGGGAGAAACAAGACGCTCTAGGAAGTTTTATGTAGCAGCTACTGACTTAACCAGCTCTTTTCTGCTGGGTCATTCCTGCTCTTTATACCTCAGTGTCCACTGTCTCTATCGGCTGGGCATGAATATCTCTGAGTGGCGACGTAGAGAGACCCAGTGAGACTTTCTGGTCGTCGGAAAGTTTCTCCGTCAGTCTTGCGGTAGAGACTGATTCTCCTGTCTGTAGCCATAAGGTACCGTGTGTGTTTGTCTGTCATAGCACCCTGAGGTGTCAGGATTTCTCTGCACCATGCTACATGGGAAGACTTGTCTTCAAGGTCATGGCCAAAACTATCTTGTGCAGATAAAACCATTTGAAGGTCCTGTCATATCTCAGCTGCCCAGTGGATGCTTGTCAAACAGGAGGCAAGGCATACCCTCTTTAAGCCTTCACCATGGGGTTCCTAGAGAAAGTATAAATGCCTCTGGCCACAGCTGTAGTAAATTCGGATATGTAAACATGTTGTGTGGTGCCTACAGTTCAGCAGAGGATCGTTGTTTGTCCTAGATGTGGCTCAGCTGCTGAAAAATATGGAAAGAGGGGAAGAGAGACAACCCCATCATGTCCTTGGTGGATTTCTGAATACCCGTCCTAAAAGGGAGTGAGCTCAGACAGCAACTTGGGCTTTGGATATCAGCAGGTTATTTTCACTCCAACTAAACTGCAGAAAATGTGGTTCAAAACAAACAATGTTGAACCACCACTTATAAAACCAAGAGGCAGACGCTCAGTGACCATTGCAGCAAAGATAGCCACATCGTGGGCTGCAAGTTTTTGTATGAACTAGGAGGAACACCGTAGATCCTGCAAAGAGCTGTTTGCAAAACCACACCGATGGGCAAAGTTATATCTCTTGAAAGGGTCGTCTTTTGGTATCAACAGAAAACACCAGCCTAGTAGCATAATTATTATATGCAAGCACATAAATATTAAGGGAGCCATTTATTTCCCTCACCTTACTCATAATTCAGAATCTGTTCCAGTTCTGAGCACAATTTTCACATATTTGATTCTCATATGTTTGCCCCGTAAGCCAAGACACATTTGGGACCTTCTATGATACCCCTCTCCTCCTGTATACTTGGGTGTCTGATACAAATCTCAAAACTCTCACGTTCGAAAGAGAACTTTTGGTTATATCCTTCTGTAGCTGTTCCTTAGTCCTGCAGAGGTGATTGAGTGACACCAAGATTTGCCTAATTCCCCAAGAACTAACCCAAGATCCTGTTCTCATTTTCTCTCCTCTCCATGTCCCCAACGATACCACCATTGAACCAATTGCCCGAGAGCAAACCCCAAGCCCCGTTTCTGAATGTCCTTCCCTCCACCCCCCCCAGAGCAACATCTAATTCATAGGATTATTTTTTTTAATGCCTCTAAAACCTATTCCAAACCTGCCTAGTTCCTGCATCTCCAAGAAAGCCACTCATCAAACCCGTGCTTGTCTCTCACCTGCATCTCTGCGTCAGCCCCTGGCTCAGCACACCTGTTTCCATGATCACCCCGAGAATCTGCTCTCTACACACCTGCCGACGGGTATTTACACATGGAAACCCGACCCTCCCACACCCTGAATGAACACCCTGAGGGGAGGTCCCATCACATTCACGATAACATAAAATTCAAGCTCTTTTCTGAGCACTACCTGGACCTACACCGTTGGCCCCTGCCAGTGTTCTAACCTGTTTTCCATTTCTCTTCCCTGCTGTCTCTTTGCCCTTGGCCAGTGGGTTTCAACCCAGCTCTTCAAAGGGCTGAGTCCTTCCTATGAGTCCTGGCTCAGCCCAAGAGTCATGCTTCCCCACCACCTAAATCAAAGTGGACTCTACAGGCTGCTCTAGAAAAGCGGTCTCCAACCTTTTTGGCAACAGGGACCATTTTCACGGCATTTTCCCATGGACCAGGATGGGGTGGCAGGGGATGGTTTCGGGGTGATTCAAGCTCATTACATTTATTGTGCACTTTATTTCTATTATCATTATACATAAGGAAATAATCATACAACTCACAATAGCTTGGGGACACCTGCTGTAGAATATCACCCTGAGCTTTCATCTGGTGCAACTCTGCAAGGTGTCAATCAATGGCAAGAAAGCATGCAACCACAAGGCTAGATTTTACTTCTCTCCGTACATGATGGCTACAAAGTACAACCTTTCTCTATCCTGTGCGTTAAAAGGAAGACGCTCAGCATCACCGGCACAGCTACCTCCTAACTCTACACACAAGGTAATTTGTCAATCACTTGCTGAGAATGAACAGAGGCCAACTGATCCTCATTGTCAATTAATAGTTCATGTCAACTTTGCCTATCCTAAGATCTCTTCCCTCAGCATGTAATAAGCATCAAAAGACTTAAGCCGAATTGTCATGGAGAAAGTCCTCTGAGGTCTCCAAGGAGAAGAGAAAGGACTCTACAGCCCAGAGACATAAATTGTCCTTTGGAGGCTGGGTGCGGTGGCTCACGCCTGTAATCCCAGCACTCTGGGAGGCCGAGGTGGGAGGATCAGTTGAGCTCGGGAGTTCAAGACCAGCCTGAGCAAGAGTGAGACTCCATCTCTACTAAAAACAGAAAAATTAGCCAAGCGTGGTGGCAGCATCTGTAGTCCCAGGTACTCAGGAGGCTGAGGCAGGAGGATCAGTTGAGCCCAGAAGATGGAGGTTGCAGTGAGCTACGATGACACCACTGTACTCCAGCCTGGGTGACAGAGAGAGACTCTGTCTCAAGAAAAAAGGAAAACTGTCCTTCGGACATACTTAAATGGGAGGATTAGTAGAAACTGATATGGTATGAGCATAGATAATGCAAAGATAGTTGTGGTTAAGGCAACCTCCACCATGTATGGAAAAAAAAAATTCCAAACTTTCTTTTGAAGTGAATGCATACAGCAGTGCCTGCCCCAAGACCCACCAACACTGCCATTATATTTCCACAAATCCCCCCGGAAAATGGAGTCATACAATGTGTGAAGGTTTTCTAGGAACCACATATGGATAAGTAATGACCTCCTCAAGTCTCTTTTGGCTATGGTTTGGCGCACAGATTTTTTTTCAATTCAAAAGAAACATCTGTGTGTGTGTGTATGTGTGTGTGTGTGTGTGTGTGTAAAAGTGAAAACTCAAGAATCATATTCTCTTTGAAAGGAACCTGAGAAGGAGCTGGTGTAGTCGGTTGGATATCTTCCTCTCCAAATTCATGTTTACTTGGAATCTCAGAATGCGACCGCCTTGGAAATAAAGTCTTTGTAGGTGTCATGAGTCAGACTAGATTACGCTAGACCCTGAATCCAATGACGAATGTCCTTAAAACAAAATAAGTGGGTAGACACAGAGAAAGCTGCATGATGTGGCCACAGATCAAGATGACATGTCTCAATGTGGAGAAACACCCAGAAACCTGCAGAGAGAGCTGAGACAAATTCTCCGTGAGCACCTCCAGAAGAAGCAACCTCCACTGACAGCTGGATTTCAGAATTCTGGTCTCCAGGGCTGTAAGAGAATAAATTCCTGTTGTTTTAAACCATTCATCCTATGGAATTTTTTTCCAGCAACCCTCGCCAACGAATACACCCAACTTTGTTGGCAAATCCTGTCACGGACTCGGTGGAAGTTCTGGGAATTTTGCAAACCAATCAGACACGTTTCATTTCGACCCTCCGGACAGAGGGGGGTTGTCATAAAATGCACCGTGAGAAGCGCCCCAACATTACAGGTGCCCCGGAGTTTTTATCGGTGGCACCAGCATGGGATTGCTGGCTTTAAACGACCCCTTAAAATTCCTTCCAGGCTTATAATTCAGTCCCGATTACATAGGATGGATGACTTATTATTATGTTAAGTCTTGTCATAATAAGCCAAGAAGCAAATCAAAACATCTCCGTCCAAGGACGCGCAACACCGCGCTATCACACAAGCGCAAAAGTATGTAAACAAGAGCTCCGGGCCCCTAAAATTCGCTGCCAAACACAGAGGATAAATCATGCCTGAAGGCAGACCTGTACACAATCATCAGCACATTAGACTCTATCTTGCAGGTCTTCCAATGCCAACACTTCTTTCTTTCTTTCTTTCTTTCTTTCTTTCTTTCTTTCTTTCTTTCTTTCTTTCTTTCTTTCTTTCTTTTTTTGTAGCAATTAAGGTTGAGTTCCTCCAGAGAACATTCCAAGGAGGGGATTTCAAGAATGTTCTACAGGCCAAGAGCAGAGGATACCAGTTTGCACTTCCGCTGGTGGCAGGGTGTTTTCTGAGAGGTGGGTTTCAATGTCCGGATGGATGGGTGCACTACAGGAAGGAATGCCCTTGTGGTTTGTAAGGAAGAGGGAAGAATTCTTTCCTTGGTCTCACCTCCACTACTCTGTCTCTCTTTCCATTTATGCACGTTATCATCCTTCCTTCCTTCCTTCCTTCCTTCCTTCCTTCCTTCCTTCCTTCCTTCCTCTTTCCTTCCTTCCTTCCTTCCTCCCTTCCTTCCTTCCTCTTTCCTTCCTTCCTCCTTCCCTCCCTCCCTCCTTACTTCCTTCCTTTCTCCTTCCTTTCTTTCTTCCTTCCTTCCTTCCTCCTTCCTTCCTTACTCCTTCCTTCTTCCTTCCTTCCTCCTTCCCTCCCTCCCTCCTTCCTTCCCTCCCTTTCTCTCTCTCTTTCTCAAAAACACATACACATCCCACACTTTCTTCCTCTCTTTCCTCTCTCCCTCACTCTCTCTCTCTTGTTCTCTCTCTGTTTCTCAAACACCCTTTCTTTCTCCCTCCCTCCTTCCCTCCTTCCCTCCCTCCCTCACAGGTGTGCACCACTACACCCAGCTAATTTTTTTTCTATTTTTAGCAGACAGAGGGTCTCGCTCTTGCTCAGGCTAGTGTCAAACTCCTGGGCTCAATCGATCCTCCCACCTCAGCCTCCCGGAGGGCTGGGACTACAGGTGTGAGCCACCGCACTTGGCCTCTCTGAGCCATTTCCAAGTGCACAGTGTATTATTATCAGTGAGAGTCACCATGCTGGACAATAGATCTCTTGAACTCATCCCTCCCATCTGGCTGAAATTTTGAATCCTTTGACCAACGCCTCCCAGCCCCCTGCCCCAGGTAACCACCACTCTACTCTCCACATCTATGAGTTTGACTTGTTCAGATCCCACATATAAAGGAGATCACATGGTATTTGTTCTTCTGTGTCCAGCTTATTTCATTTAACAGTCCTCCAAGTTCATCCACATCTCCACAAATGACAGGATTTCCTTCCTTTCTGAGGCTGAATAATATTCCATAGATCACATTTTCTTTTTGCATTGATGCACGAACGGACACTAAGCTTGATTCCACATCTCGGCTGCTGCAGACAGCGTTGCAGCGATCGTGGGAGTGCAGATGTCTCTCTTTGACATGCTGATTTCATTTCCTTTGGCTGTAGATCCGGCAGTGGGATTGCTGGATCGTACGCAGCCCTATTTATAATGTTTTGAGAAATCTCCATACGTGTCTTCCGTAACAGCTGCACTCGTTTGCACTCTCTCCAGCAACATGCAAGGGCTGCTTCCTTTTCTCCACGTCTTTGCCAACACCCTGGAATAGGACTTTCCGGTCTTTCCACTCTGTTGTCCGGGGAGGTCAGCTTCAGCCTCTTGCTTGTTGGCTGGTCAGCCCCGAAGGTAGCTGCTCCAGTTCCAAGTCAGAGCTCCAGATGCACAACACGAAGCCAGGCTAAGGGAGGAAGGGTGCAAACCTTTCTTCTAGCAGAGCTTGCCTTTGATTCCAGATGGAAAGTCATCCTCAGGGACTTGTACATTTATGTCGCTGGCCAGATCTGCACAGCATAGGTGGCCCCAGCTGCAAAGAGGCGGGAAAACCAAGGTGTTTAGCAATCAGCTCCCACGGAGGAGGGAAGTGATGGCTAAGGACGGGGTAGAGTCTGTTCTAGCTTGTGCCAGCACGCTGTCTCTCTGGGTTTGCAGCGGGCCTCTCTGAGCTTCTCCCTACTGATCCCACACAGGCAACTGGGAATTCTTGAAACATTCCTCCTACACTTGGAATTCCATTATTGTTATGGTCTGAACTGTGTCCTTTCAAACTCATATGTTGGAGCCCTGAGCCCCCAAGACCTCAGACTGTGGCTGTGTTTGGAGATGCATCTTTAAAGAGGTGACTAAGGTAAACTGAGGTCACTAGGGAGGGCCCTGATCCAACAGGACTGGTGTCCCTATAAGCAGAGGAGATGAGGACACAGACACGCACAGAGGGACGACCCTGTGGGGACACAGGGAGGAGACGGCGTCTACACGCCCAGGAGAGAGGACCCAGGAGGAACCAGCCCTGAGACACCTGGATCTGGGACTTCCAGCCTCCAGGACTGTGGGAGAATAGATGTCATTTGTTTAAGTCACCTAGTCTGTGGGACATTATTATGGTATTCCTAGACAACAAATACTGTGATGTTTTGCATTTTTTTTTTCTTCTAATCTCTCTGCCCACTTTTTCCTTTTCTTTGGCAGAGCCATCTTGGCTGTTAAATGTTGCAACTAGACTTTAAATACATCCACAAGAGGATTACAGCACGAATGGAAACACTCATATATCTCTTGTTTAGCTTAAGAGAGAGAACCTTTCTGGTCTCCTGCCGATGTTCATTTCCATTTTTTTCCTTTCTGGATGGGAGGAGCATTGTTGATGTCTTCATTTCCTCGTTACCATTGTTCATTGGAATGAGGAAGCTAGATAGCTCCTCTTAGAGTTTATAGATCCCTGAACTTCAAGGAGCATCCTATTTGTGCAAATAAAGATTTATTGGTAACCAGTCATGCCCACTTGTTGATGTATTATGCGTGGCTGTTTGTACGCTATAATGGCAGACTTGTTGCAACAGAGACTATTTGGCTCCAAAGCTTAAAATCTTCACTCTCTGGCCCATACAGGAAAATTTTCCCAACCTCTAGTTGACACTCACTTATCTTGTTTTGGTGAAGAAGCCCTCTCCTCAATGAAATTCCATATTCTGGCAGATATACTCAAATATGTAATGAAAACAAGTCTTTCTTGAGAACAGAAGTTATTGCTGTGCCCAAAAATAGAAACAGGAATATGCTTCGCTGCTTCAATTCCATTTCTTGACATGGATTCTACAACCCATAAAAGACAAAGAAAAAGTCTGATAGTCTAGCTGTTTCTGATCATTGCTCTTTCCCTTGGTGTAAGGAAACAGCCAAGACTAAATTGCCCTCCATGGCTAAACTTACTTGGATTCCACATGGGTATTTTCAACATTTTCTGCTGAATCACACTCACCACTTTTGTTTAAGGCGGTCACCAACGTTTTCACGGACTGGAGTTACAGGGGTTTTGCCCTCTGATGTATCCCAGGGGTTTCTCTGATCGAATGACACTAACCCAATAAAAGAAAAGCACCAATGTCATGAACATAATTGCTAGAATTCCTATTTCCCCTGAACCCTCATGGGGCAGAGTTGCTGGCAACGTCTCAGTTGTCTCAGTTGAAATGATATGGCCAAATGTGTTGGGTTCCTCAATGGCAGCATCGCAAACAGGGTATGACATGTTTTACGCGGAAACTCCTGGTTTAGCTTAAGACCTTGAATTTTGCAGGAAAGGCTATGTGGTGTCTGCTGTTGATTCTGCAAAGCTTAATGCTACAATGAGCTTCGGTCAAATCCAACTGGAGCATCGATACCGCAGGGTGTGTGGGCTCCCGTGTGATTTGCCATGGGTGGCTGGAGGATCCTCGCTTTGGTGGAGGAGGGAGCCTCTTGATCTGTTTATGGCTTCTCCGTCCTGTGAGCTGAGCTGGTTTCTTGAAGCTACTGCTAAAGCCATTTCCTTATCCAACACTGCGGCTGATTTGGTGAGCCAGAAATGTACTGCGTAGTCTTAATCTGCATTCTTTCCATTTGTGTCCATTTAAAAGAGAAGAATCACTGTGCAAAGTCCATCAAGAGCCCAGTGTTTCTCAGATGGCCCTGGGCTACAGACAGTAGCTCAGCCTTTCTGAGTAGTCCCACCTGTTTTAGAACAGGAACACAAGCATGCTCTTGTGTGCTGGTGTACAACACAGTGTCCTTGTCATGTCCTTCTGGCTTCTGCACCACCACACCCACCCACCACACACTCATGCACACACATGACACAGACCTCATACATCCGTCATATAATATCCATACATCATATGCACACACACCACACACTCATGCGCACACATGACACAGACCTCATACATCCATCATATGATATGCACACACCACACACTCAGGTACACACATGATGCAACACACATGCATGCAAACACATATACCATGCATGCATGCTTGTGCACACACCACACACACATTACACAAACTCATGCATGCACAAGCACATGCATGCACCACACCCACACCACATAGACATTACACACATGCACCACACACACACACACCCATATTCATACACTCACACACATGCACATATACACACAGCATACACATGCACACACAGCACATGCACATGTGCCTACTCACTAAGGCACATACACACATATGCACAAATGGGTACACTCACTCTTGCACAAACACCTCCTGCAACTGGCGTGTGAGAAGCCAGGGCCCCAGGCCAGGACTGCACATCAGCGGGGCTAGCGGGACATTTGACTCCCAGTGACTTCCACAACTGCATGCGTACAGGGTGCTGCAGAAGGGATCCAGTGCCTTCTGCAACATCCAGGGTTTGGAAGAGGATGCGTGGAAGAGCTGCTTCAGTTCTAAAAGTCTATAACGAAGAAGCAAAAGCCAGACTGGGTCAGAGCAGTGCTGATCACGGGTCTGGATCAGAACAGTGGTTCTTGGTCATTTTGAGTCAGCAACCTCTGGGAGCCCCTGCGAATTACCCAGTTGACCAGATTGAGTCCAGTCACTCACCCCTGCAAAGTTCGTCTGTTCACGGCTCTAGATCAGGGATTGTAGAAGTGAGATCCAGCTGCAATTCCCTCTGCATCCCCCCACGGGATGAGGAGAGGTTTGCAATGACGTGGGAGGACTTTTGCAGGGCTGAGGACCTGGACAGAGACAGGGGCTGGGGACTCAGGGTGGTACCTACCTGCATTGCTGGACACAGCCTGTTCTTCCTCCAATTCTCAGAAGTGTGGAATTAATCCCATTCCACCTAATCCACCTATCATCACCCTATCTCCCCCTCAGAGGAAGTTTAGAACAGGCAAAGTTGAAGAAAATGTAGGATAATAGTTTGAGAATAAA
>VBSM01003163.1:420690-450538 GCA_008086735.1 Cheirogaleus medius
AAAAAAAAAAAAAAGGAAGAAAGAAAAAAAAAGAAAGAAAAAGAAAAAAAAAATCACCATTTTTAAAAAAGGAAATTAACCCTCTCAGAGAATCTTTTGGTTTTGCTGTGATGAAAGTTTTTATAACTTTTGCGAGAAACTAACTATAAAGACTGGAATTGCAACATTCCCATGGTTGTTTATGTGGAATAATTGCAGGAAACAGATCAGAAGAGATGTAACCTGGAATCCAGGAAGGGCCAAAATAAGGAAAAATTTTCAATCTTGAAAACTATTTCTTCATCTGGAAAACTTCTCACTTAAAACTTTCCGAAAAGAATTCAGTGCAGGGAAACTCATACTAAGTGTTCGGAAAATAATCCCCAAATCTCAAAATATTAGCAGGTTAGTACAAAAAAAATTTTGTCTTGCTCTCATGAAGTCCAGTGTGGTATTAATATTTCTCATTGGGGGAAACTTTTAGGGCATTCTCTGGAATGGTCAACAGATGGTTTAATTGCAGCCTTCTGAGAGAACCAAGCCAGAAGAACCCAGCTAAACCTCTCTAAGAAACCTGACCCCTGGAAACAGTGTGAGATAAAAAATATCTGCTCTTTGAAGCTGCTATACTTTGGGATGATTTGTTACACAGCAGTGGATAACCGATACATTCTTCAAGCAATAACTCTGGAAAGTAACTCATGCTATATGACGATACCACCATCTTAGCCTGTCATCATTGCCAGAGGAGAGACAAGATAGTAGTTTCGATGGTATGTCTATCATATTTGGCCCTTTGGGTGAATTATTTTATAATATGCCTTTCTCTATAGAACAAAAGTTTTCTTCAACAATCATCATAAAATGAGAAGAATAATAATGACAGAAAAGAAACACAGATAATGACGATTGTCACTTATGAAACTTTGTATACATAGTCATGTTGGAAAAAAATAAGAAAAATAAAATAATGTGGGCAATAAAAACAAAAATAGACAAATAGGATTTCATCAAGTTAAAAAGCTTCTGCACAACAAAGTAAACAACCAACAGAATGAAGAGACAACCTATGGATTGAAATAGACTGTTTCAGCTGGGCAAGGTAGCTCATGCCTATAATCCTAGCACTCTGGGAGGCTGAGGCATGAGGATCGCTTGAGCCCAGGAGTTTGAGCTTGCAGTGAGCTTGCAGTGGCTTACAATGATGCCACTACACTATCCAGAGGGACAGAATGAGGCTCTGTCTCCAAAATAAAAAAAAAAAAGAAACAAAGTGTTTGCAAAGCATACATTTGATAAAGGGTTGATATCCAAAATACACAAAGAACTCAAACAACTCAATCACAAGCAAACAAATGATCCAATTAAAAACTGGGCAAAAGATCCGAATAGATATTTCTCAAAAAAAGACACGGCCAACAAATATATGAAAAAGTGCTCAACGTCATTCATCCTCAGGGAAATGCAAATGAAAACCACAAAGAGAAATAACCTCACACCTGTTAGGATGACTATGATCAAAAGAAAAGAGATCTACAAGTGCTGGCCAGGATGAAGAGAAAAGCGAACCCTTGTAAACTGTTGGTGTGAATGTAAATTAGTATAGCCATTATGGAAAACAGTATGGAAGTTTCTCAAAAACAAAAACAAAAACCTAAAAATAGAATACCATATAATCCATCAATCCATCTGCAACCCTGTGTTCATCTTAGCACTATTCACAATAGCCAAGACATGGAATCAACCTGTGTGCTAACAGATGCAAAAAGAAAATATTATATAAGCTTATGGAAGACTATTCATCCTTTAAAAAGAATGAAATCCTGTCATTTGGATGAACCTGGAGGACATTGTGTTAAGTGAAATTAAGCCAGGCACAGAAAGACAAATACCACATGATCTCATTTCTACGTGGAATCTAAAAAAGTCAATCTCATGGAAGTTACCAGGGCCCAGGTGGGGTGGAGGGATTGGGGAGATATTGGTCAAAAGATACAAAGTTTCAGTTAGGAGGAATAAGTTCGGACCTGTTGTACAACATGGTGACTATAGTTAATAACAACATATTGCATACTTGAAAATTACTGAGACAAGAGATTTAAAATGTTTTCACCACATACCAAAAATAAGTAGGTGAGGTGACAAATACGTTAATTAGCTTCATTTAGTTCATCCCACAATGTGTACACATATCAAAACGTCACATTGTTCCCCATAAATACATACAATAAAAAATAAAATAAATATCACAGTACAGAATGGGAGAAAGTGATGGATTAATTCTTCCTAATTATTATTATTTTGGATTTTTTTAGAAAAAGGAAAAACCCCATGAAGAAATGTTTGCAACTATGTGGATGTCAAATGGTTCAAACATTAACTTGCACCCAAGCACTGTTATTTTTTTTCCTTCTAATCACTTGTCACTGTTGATTTCTGGTCCCCTGTTTAAACCCCGGATTATTAAGAAGCATGAAAAATAGAAGTCCAAAGCATGCTCAAAGGACTGCACACTGGTACAAACCCACTCTCATAAGAAATGCAGGCAGCTGAGTCTGCTTGTGTTGGGACTGACAGAGAGGTCTCCCTGTGTCTGCCCTGTGGAGTACAAGTCTCACTGAAAGACAATTAGTCCAAACAAGTAACCTCAATTTCCTGTATACAATATTATTATTAAAACACAATAGGAACATAGCAATTGCTTTAGACCTTAAATGACCAAAATATATAATATATATATTTTTTTCCCAGAAAGGAGTGTTGTGTAGATGATATTGTTGAAAATGGCTGGTACATGGTAATAATTATAAGCCTACATTGTGTTCCTTTTAACATGAGTTTTACATTCCCTATAGATAAGTATCAGCTTCTTTCTTATCTGTGGAACAGATTGTTCCCATAGTATACTTGCAAGGTCACTGGCTGGGAGAGATTTTGGCTTTTGTCTGTTTGTTTGTTTTATTTTGTTTTTTTAAAGATTCAGGAGATATTTACTTATGTATTTATCCTTTTTATTTATTTATTTTTTTTTTGAGAGATGATCTTGCTCTGTCACCCAGGCTAGAGTCAGTGGCATCATCATAGCTCACAGCAACCTCAAACTCCTGGGCTCACAGTATCTTCCTGCCTCAGCCTCCCGAGTAGCTGGGACTACACATGTATCACCATGCCTAACTAACTTCTCTAATTTTTGTAGAGAGAGAGTCTTGCTATGCTGGTCAGGCTGGTCTTGAACTCCTGGCCTCAAGTGATCCTCCTGCCTCAGCCTCCCGAAGTGCTGGGATTACAGGTGCAAGCCACTGCGCCCATATTTATACATTTTTAGTTGACAAATAGTAGTTGTGTATATTTAAGGGATACCATCTGATGTGTTGATATAGGCATACGGTGCAGGATGATTAAATCAAGCTGATTAACATTTTTATCACCTCTTCTACTTAACATTTTGTGTGTGTATGTGTGTGTGGTGAGAACATTTAAAATCTACTCTCTCAACAATTTCGAAATATATAATACATTATTATTAACCATAACCATCATGCTATGCAACAGATCTAATAACCTCTTTCTCTTGCCTAACTGAAATTTTATACCTTCTCACCAGCATCTCTTCAACCCACTGTCTCCTGAGGCCCTTGTAACCATCCTTCTCCTCTTGCTACTTTTATGAGTTTGACATTTTAGAATCCACATATAAGTGAGATCATCCCGTATCGGTCTTTCTGACCCTGGCTTGGGAGAGATTTATTTTATTACTTTTTTAGTGGTGTAATTCCATTTTATTTTTTTAATTGACACATAATTATCATACCTATGTGCGGGGCCCATAATGATGTTTCGATATAAATACTGTATAGTGATCAGATCGGGGTAATTAGCCCATCCGAAGAGATTTGCTTTTAACGAGACAAATCTTGTTGTCGAACCCCATCAGCTGTAATTAGGTAACTTATTCCTACCGACAAATACATGTGTTTGGCGTGGGAAGTGTTGGTTCTGAGACATGTGTGGTTTTCCTGTATTCCCAGGATGATAATAGGTCATTTCTGGGAGCCTTCACAAAATTCCCATTCATCTCCACTCTCATACCACTGCAAGATTTCACGTTTTGATCAACAAGTTGCATTTTCAAATTATGCACATAATCCTCTTCCCTTTTATTAAAAATCACACTGTTTCTAAATTTTTTATATTAGCTTGGGATTCAGAGTCAATGACTATAAAAATATTATTAATATATGCTTGCTGCATGTCAGGGTTAATTTATCGTCAGCATAACCAGATTATATTTCCTGGTTTTAGGAACACAATTGCCTTGTCTATATTCCAAAAATCAGGTCCCCTTTCTCCAATCTGTTTCATAGTTTAGATCAGCTGTCCCCAACCTTTTTGGCACCAGGGGCCATTTTCACGGAAGACAATTTTTCCACCGATCAGGAAGGGCTTTGATGGTTTCCGGATGACTCGAACGCATTACATTTATTGTGCAATTTATCTCTATTACTGTTACATTGTAATATACAATGAAATAATTATAGAACTCACCATAGGTTGAGGACCCTTGGTTTAGGTGACATTGGATTGTGAGGACATTTTTCAGGTTAGGTTGATCAGGTAATGAAGTAATCGGTTTGGGAACCTTCTTTTACATATTGAAAAGCAAAGATTGACTTCCCTTTAGATTCATAAGAACCATGCTCTCACTTTTCCATTTTTGCCCACCTCCATCTCACGTTGAAATTCCCATCCTAAAAGAAGTGCAGGTAAATGTTTGCTTCGGAGAAATCAAAATGAAGGCTTGGAAACCCACATGAACATCTGCCTCGAAGCTAAGTCAGTAACGCTGCTGGGGGTGTTGTTTGTCGGCCGACGTCTTAGAGGATGAGCGTGAAGGTTGTTAAATCCAGGCCAAATGCAAAAAGCAAACAGTGCATTCCTTAAGCCTCCAATTGCTCCATAAAATCGCCTCTCCGCATACTGTTTCAATCAGGCGTTTGCACAGTAAATGATGTATCATAAGTTAAGTTAAATATTTGGGTGGACGTGTTAGTAAATTTTCTACTAGAAATATAGACAACCTCTTAAAATCCACGTTGCTATGTGGGCACACACGTCTCGGTGATTTCCGATGCTCAGATCATGTTTGTTAGGATTCTCCGCGACCTAGTGTTGCAACGGCCACGACGACTATTAATGAAGTGCAACAAAGCACTTAAACCCAGCTTCTGTGAGATTTTACACAAGAAATTGTTCTTGGACTCCTTCCAGCATGCTCTACTGTTTTTTTTCCCCATACAACAATGCTTTATGCATCCATGAGCCAGCATTGTAGTAGCAAAACACAAACCGTACTTGTGTGATACATTGTTCAGCCATAAAGAAGCTGGTTTATTCGTTTCGTGAGCTTTTGCTCACTAAATGATCTCCGGTGCTCTTGCTTAGGTTGGAGCACAACATGAAAAGGCAAAGTTTCGTTTCTCCTTCTGGAAAAGTTTTCAATTCACTCTCATCCATATACTGTGTCATGTTTATTCAGTAATCACCCTTTTGAAAGAATTCTCGTGACTCAGCCTTGTAATACCCAGGTCCGTCCATTTATCTCCATTGGTTTGTTTTCCATGGGAAACTTATTTGGGTAAACACAGTTTCACTGGTGAGGGAGGAAGGAGGCAGGGCCCTTTTTCTCGTTAGCAATTCTGGCGACTTCCATGGGAAAGGATGAGAAGGAAAATCAAGGCATAGTTTTGTATGATTCTCAAGTCATTTTTATGCTTGCTACCTTAAACCCAATTTTTACAGAGTGTTAAGATTTGTCACTGCTCAGTAGGTACGAAAGGATATTGTCACTGTTGCTCTTACTACAAAAATATATGTTTGGACTTCATGCCTTTTGGTAATAAATCTTTACTCTTTCCCTTACAGGAGATTTTCCTTAACACAAAACCCCAGTTCAATAACTTAGGTGCTTGCTCCAAAGGGCATAGAATGGGGAGAATGGAAAAGATGAGAAGAAAAACAGCCTCATATGCTGTTATGGGAAAGTAGCCCATAAGAAAATTAAGTCAGCAGACATCTTATTTATTTCAAGTAGAACACAGTTTCCTAACTATAAACTTCTGTTTCCCAGTATAATGAAAATAATACTACAGTGCAATAGCATTACGGCATATACTTGTTGGTGAGATTAACAGGGCTTTTCCTGTAAAAAAGAATCCTGAATGGTGGGTCTGTTTTTTTAAGATATAACTGGCAAATACATGAGTATCCATATTCTAGGAAAATTAATGGCCATGCAAAGCATGATTTATATGAGGCAAATGAGAGAAAACATGGATAGTAGTCACAAAACCCATTTGTTTTCCTTTGATGGGAAATTGATTGTTTGCATTTACTCAATGAAAAAACTCCTTCTGGAATCTGCTAAAGTGAGAGAGAGAGAGAGAAAGCAAAAAAGGAAGGACGCTTTGCCATTGATCACTGGCCCGGGACGTAAACCAGCCTCTACGAACCAGCCAAGAGGATTGCCGAGCTTACAAATCTCGACCTTTCCAGATTTCCATTCACATGAGAAATGAAGTGTGATGTCCCGGTTTCTCTTTTATTGCAATGTAGTCACTTTGGAACGGGCTCTCCCTATAGAATATGCAATTCCAGATGTTCGCAGCTCGGGACTCAGAGATCTCTGCTGTAGAGAAAAGCCAATGCCATACCCGCCCCCACCACTGTTAGAGAACGGCTGCACCTCCAAGAGTGGGAGAGTGGACAGGTGTTTGCACGGACAACAGGTATTGTTACCTGCAGGCATGATGTCGCACGGCGGATATCTCGAGTGTACTAGCCTTGCGTAACTGAAATTTTATACCTGCTGAACACCATCTTCTCATTCCTCCTCCCCCAGACCCTGGAAACCATCATTCCATCAACTCTCTGCTTCTATGAATTTGACTATTTTACATACCCTCTACAGGATGGATCCTTTCCTTTCCGCTTTCCTTCACTCAGCCTAACATCTCTCAGGCGCATCAGTGTCGTTCATGTGTCAGATTTCTTTTCTTTTTAAGGCTGAATACTATTCCGTTGTATGGATAGACCACATTTCCTTTATCTGTTCATCTGTCGATGAACATTCGGAGGGTTTCTAAATCTTACCTATTGTGAATAATGCTACGGTGAACCTGGGAGTGCAGATATCTCTTCAACACACCAATTTCAATTTATTTTTTGAGATATACCCAGAAGCAGGATGGCTGGGTCCTACAGGTGCATGGGTTAATCGGAGAGTTGCTTCTGAACAACCACAACCTCAGCCTCAGCGCTCAGTGAAATATTTGTCAAGTGCAGAGCTGAGTTAAGATTCCCACCACCACCCCCCCCTTTTTTTCTTGCTGGTATTTTGTTTTTATTTTTATTTTTAAGGAAGAGCCACTACAAGTGACCCTTAAGGTATGCCACTACTGCTCAGGTCATGCTTTTTAGTTCATCTTTGGTGATGAAATTTTAGGTTTTACCTTTTTAAATGCATAACAATCTTTTTACTCACAATGCAGAAAAAAAATCTTAAAATAGCTAACTCGAAAGTAAGAGACTTCTAATCATAAATCTCTCTCTCATTTCACTAATTATCAGCAAATTACATTCATTGAGGAATTACCCCTTTGCTGGTAAGTTCAGAACAAAGCCCAACAGAAAAAAAATAAGTATTTAAAAATATCCAGATATAGTTGCTTAGGTGTACAAAAATAACCAATTTAACTCTAGAATTACTCTCATTCTTAGCCTATGATATGAGTCTGTGGTCAGCCTTATTTATGGGGTGGTTTTTCCTTTATTTCAGAATATTACAAGGTTACAAATGTTTTGGATACATAAATTGCTTTTGTACCATTTGGGTCAAAGTTATAACCGTGCCTATCCCCCAGCCAGTGTGCATTGTACCCGTTAGGTGTGAGTTTACCCATCCTCCCCCTTCCCTCCTGCTTGATTTCCCATGAATGTTAAAAATTTCCATTTCCGTTCTAGGATTTCATCATCCTCTCTTCCTGTGTTTTCACTTCTTCTTCCTTTTTCTTTAATTCCTTATTTTGCTTTTATGATATTTACCAATGAATTTCAGCCAGAATCTCTCATTTCTATTTTACTGACAGCCATGACATTGGATTCTCCTTAATGATCTACTTTCTTAACCATCTTGATCACTTTTTGCTCAATAAGCTTTAATCACCATTTTTTCCATCCTCCCTAAATGGGCTTATTTCACAATGTTTCCTTCCAAAATGACTTCATGCCTGCAACTTGATACCCATCAAACGCTCTAATGGGATAACATCTCAATCTAAATCTCTAGCCCCACCGTTTCTCCTACAGGCAGATCCACATGTCTACACAATTATTTCCTGCAGTCACGAGACTCTCTCGCTATGTCTCCTATGCAACATTTGCAAAACAGAAGCAGTTTTGCAAGTTCTCAGTTACAAATTCTCTTCTCTTGGGAAGCTCATTCACTCTCTTAGACACATTTCTGTATTGGAATTTAAGGTTCAGAGACAGTCCTGCATCTTTGTTCCAAACGGTTATAGCGATGTGTTTTCTGCAAGGTCTCCACACCCAATCTCAGTTTTCCAGTCTGCTGTGAACTGCCAAGCAGGGTGGTTTTACTGGTCTCTTAATGGGCTTTTCTGACTGTAGATTTTCCCTCCTCATCCATCTGGAGTGCATTTGTCTGGAGTCATTCAGAACAACGGCTCTGAGCATTTATTTCCCCTCTTGAAATGCTCACCAATCTCCATGAATAGTTCTCATTCTGAAATCTGCAGAATCCAGGCATGTCATAGCTCCGGGAGTGTCTGAGTCAGCTCAGGCTGCTATAACAAAGATACTAGAGACTGGGTGTCTTTGTAAACTAAAATAATATCCTAAGTCCCTCCTGACAACAGAATGGACCCATTGTTGGCCAAGGTCATTCAAGAAAAACCTTACAAGTGAGTTGCTGCCCATGAAGGGGAAAGGAGTTTGAACACACTTCATTATACCCCCTTCCTTTTGGAGTTTAGATGCAACAACTGACCAACATTAATGTTAAAACAGAGATCATGAGACTAAAAAAACAGACTCTTTGAGACAATAAGATACTAAATTATTAACAGGACTTAAGCCCATGCAGGGCAAAGGTTTAATCATCTGCAGACCATTAACTTGCTTAGCAGATCACTTGAACCTGCATATTATGGCTTGTCTCTGATTAACAGATTTCCTTATCTTCACTTAAAATGTTCCAAACCTTTAGACAAAGTTTCACTTCTTTAACCAATTACAGATCAAAAAATCTCTGAACCCACCTATAACCTGTAAGTCCCCTGCCTTGAGATGTCCTGCTTTTGGGGGCCAAACCAATGCATACATTCCATGAATTGATTCATAATTTTACCTGCTATTCCTGCATCCCTAAAATGTATAAAACCAAACTGTGACTCAGGTGCATTTTCTCAGGAACCTCTTGAGAATATGTCACCCAGGCTGCAGTCACACATGTTCAGCTCAGAATAAGCCTCCTTAAATTATTTTACGAGTTTGGAGTTTTTTCCCCTTAGCACCTGAAACAATAGAAATTTATTTCTCACAATTCTGGAGGTTGGAAGAACAAAATCAAGGTGTTGGCTGCTTCCATTCCTGGTAAGTGCCCTGCTATGGTCTGAATGTTTGTGATTCCCCAAAATTCATGTGTCAAAACCCTCACCTCCAAGGTGATGGAGTTAGGAGCTGGGGCCTTTGGGAGGTGATGAGGTCCTGAGGGTGGAGTCTCATGGATGGGATCAGGGTCCTTATAAAAGGGACCCCAGAGAGCTCCCTCGCCCCTTCCACCGCATGAGGACACAGCGAGAAGGTGCCATCTGTGAACTAGGAAGTGAGTCCCCCCCCAGACACAGCCTCTGCTATGCCGGGATCTCGGACTTCCAGCCTCCAGAGCTGTGTGCAATAAATGTCTGTTGTTTATAAGCCACCCAGTGTATGGTATTTTTTGTAGCTGCACAAAAGGGGTAAAACAGGTCTTCTTCCTTATTTGCACGTGGCCACCAGCGTGTTATGTCGTCACATGACTAGGAGAGAGCTCTGGTGTCTCTTTCTCTTCTTATAAAGACAGTAATTCCCTAAAGGGGTGCTCCACCCTCATGACCTCACCTCCGCAAAGTCCAACCTCCTAATACCATGACAGTGAGGGTTAGGGCTTCAACATATCAATCTGTTGGAGGCTTAATGCTTTTTAAAAGTACTTTATGACATATCTCTCAGGCAGATTGTCAAAAGGGAATTTAAAAGTGAGCAAACCCATTGATTCTATTCACAGCTTGGATACTTTCCAGAATAGAAGACAATGCAGTAAGTGACCAGTGTAGGAGATAAAGTTGTGGGTTGCGAAAAACACACATTCCTAAATACGCATTTCCTAAAAAGGGGAAAAATAAGCAGCAAAATGTTAACAGTATTCAATACTGGGATGTAGGATTGTAGGTAAGATTTCTTTTCCTTTAATCTTTTAACAAGACCTTTAATGAGATATAATGCACATACTATACAATTCACCCATTCAAAGTATATCATTCATTGATTTTAGTACATTCATAGAGTTGTGCAAACCATCACCACAATCAATTTGAGAATATTTTCTTTCTTTTTTTCTTAAGTGCCTTAATGTTCAATTTATTTTTGTCTTTTAGTCCTGTTGCATACCGTCAGGGACATCTTTATTCATACACATAATACATGCATGCAAATAGTTTATTCATACAAATAGTACTGACTCTTTTTGTGTGGTGAGAAACACCTAATATCTGCGCTCTTAGCAAATTTAAAGTACACAATACAGTACTGTTAACTGGAGTCCTTGTGCTGTATATTAGTTATGCATAAAATGTATTACAAAAATACAGTAATCCAAACAGCATGGCAAAGGCATAAAAACAAATAAAGAACAATGCAACAGAATAGAGAGCCCAGAAATAATACCATGCATCTATGGTCAACTGATCTTCAACGACATTGCTGATGATACACAATAGGGAAATGACGGTTTCTCCAATAAACGGTGCTGGGAAAACTAGACTGTCACATGCAAAAGCACAAAAGTGGACCCTTACCTCACATCCCATACAAAAATCCACTCGAAAAGGACTACAGTCTTAAATGTAAGACCCGAAACTGTAAAACTACTAGAAGAAAACATAGGGGAAAAAAGTTTCTTGACATTGTTCTTGGCAAAAACTTTTTGGTTATGACTCAGAGGTACAGGCAGCAAAAGCAAAAATAGATAAACAGAATGACATTAAAGGAAAAAGCGTCCTCACAGCAAAGGAAACAACCAGCAGAGCAAAGAGACAGCCCATAGAATGAAAGAAAATATTTGCAGACCATGTATCTGATAAGGGGTTAATATCCAACATATTTAGTAACTCATACAATTGAATAGCAAAAAGAAAAGAAGAGTCTGATCAAATAATGGGCAAAGGACCTAAACGACAGTTTTCAATAGAACATTTTCATCACACCAAAATGAAACTCTGTTGCTGTTACTTGTGATTCTTCATTTCCCCCCCAAACTACTCAGTCCTAAGCAACCACCAATCTATTTTTTTTATATTTATGGATTGCTTATTATGAACCTTTCATTTTTCTTTTTCTTTTTTTTTTTTTGGTTTTCCAAGTTTTCTATAATGCGAGCATATTACCATCATAATAAGTTAAAACACAATCAAAGTCACCTTCAATAAAAGAAAAATGTGTGCAAACGAAAAACATGTAAAGTCACAGAATCTCAAACAGAAGAAATGGGCTGGGAGCATTGTGATTCCAAGAAAGGACCCAAGTCTGCAGCTGAAATGCGTTCCCTTAGACGCAGATGTTTTCTCCGGGTTTTCATTCTTCAATGGCTTTGTTTTTGAGGAACGCTGATAATCTTGTCTGCAAATCTAAAGAGGCTAACTCTTAGAAAACTTTGACAATTTTTTTCAGGTCTGTGTCTAATAGGCAGAGACATGTACTAATATAGAAATGATTCAAATTAGCTGATATCATCCTTTAACTGTCTTTGGAAATATTTAAGCTGCTATGCAAGGCATTTGCCCAAACAACCAGATGAACAATCCTTTGAACGACTGGATAAACACCACCAGTCGAAAGGACAGAGACCCACACACACTGTTGCCATCATTAGGGGACAAATCGTGGCTGAGATATTTGTGCAGGTGTGGTCCAATGCAAGAACCCACAGAACATAGCATGCTAATATATAAATACTAATAATAAATGTAATAGCAAATTTTATTCATTGAATTAGATTGATCTTGTTAATGACTAATGCAAGGTTCTATGTTATAGGATTTAGGGAACAGCAATGTAAGAGAATATAAATATTTCCAAAGACAGCTAAAGTATGATATCAGCTAATTCGAATCATTTATAGATTATATTAGCACATGTCTCTCAAATAAATATCAAAAGAGCTTTAAAAATATATGAGAGGGAATTACTTGTACTATTTTTGCAACACCTTTGAATCTGTAATGGTTTCAAAATGCAAAGTGCAAACATATTTGAATAGGAAGCAAATTTAAAAAGGCAGAGGAAAGAAATCCATGAAGAATTGCTCCTACATTTCACAATTACATAATAGATTCATAGATATGTGTTCCAAGTGTTGGAAGAAGCTTTGGAGATGATCCTGTCCAGATGAAGAAATGGAGACCAAAGAAGGATTTTAGTTTTATTAATTTTCAAGTTTAAAAGTCACATAATTGGTGGGAAAAAAATTAGTTCTTGATTAGTCTCTCAGCTTTGAGGTCCAAGTGCAGAAATGCCTAACAGCAGATGAAGTTTGGCAAAGTGTTCACACAAGTGAGATTCTGAGAACTCAAATGCTGTCTTTCCGTGTTTGCTTTTGTAGATATTGGAGCTTCAAATTTATGAAAAGTTAGGATGGGTGGTGGTGGAGTAGACCACGTAATATCTCACGTTTGGGTGAACATGTGTCCGGCAGACAGCACAGAGACCACAAAGAAAGGAGAGATGTCAGCACAGAGATTGGGTGGAAAAATAGACATTTTAAGGAGTGTTAATCCTGAAACAAATTCCCAAGGTAAGAGGCCATCGATTCTGAGCAGTAAGAGCCATGTGGAAATTAAAACACATCACAGAGGAAAACCCCAAAGCTTCTTGCTACTTAAAAGCTTGTATTCTATCGCCCTCCTTGCTAAAACTTCAAAGTGATGTACAACTTTTGACAAATGCATCGTTATGTAATTTTCCACAGCGTCAAAATACTTTCCAGGCGTCCCTGAGTTAATGATTCTTCAGTTGCATGTTTCTCCAGCCTCACATCCCTCAGACATATAATTCCACGGATAAACAGTTTTAACCCATCTCTTCTAAAAATCTGCAGTCGTGGAAGCTGAGTTTGCATAAGCGCTTTGCAAACATCCTCTTTGAAAGGAAACCTTCTTGGCAAACCCCGAATCCATTCTCGAAGGGGAGACTTTAATCGGTGGTGTGACATTGATATCGCTTTCCAGGGAAGTTGGAAGACCCTGAAACTATTTAAAGACTGGCAATTTGGTTTCTGAAAAGAATCTCTCCTCCGCCAGGAAGAGGAGAAAGAGAGCAAAACGAAACCAAACCAAACCTCACACGTGTCCACAAGAACGACTCATTTTCTAGAACAAATGCATTGGACATGCTAAATCCTCCGGCATCGAAGAGAACAACCACAAAGACTCTTCATCATTCCGGAGTTCCCACCTTTGACCGGGATTCGGTAACGTGGTCTTTATCAAATTAATTACAGAAGGAAATTCAACAGCACAGAGAGAGGGCCACCAATTTTTCCTCATCCGCGTCATTTGCCTGAGGAAGTGCACGTTTTTATGATGACTACACATTCGCCTTTAGTGCACTGAAGACCCTAGACAGGAACATTGTGCGTGGATGCCTTTTATCCGATGCAAGATCGAACCCATCATAAACTGGATTCCGTGAGCAATTTGCTAGCAATCCGCTGCCTCCTTCTCTCTGCTGCTCCCATGTGAAGGTGAGATAATCTCTAAGAGAACCGTATAAAATCTCCAGAATATAGCTCGAGCGTTGCTCATATCACATTGCCTTGTGATTTGTGGTGTAAATAGTTGTGCGTCCTCCACTCTGTGAAGACAGAGAAGGGTTTGAACGCTGGGATGTGGCTCCACCTGTATTTGTGCTGGGAGCTAACGTATATCAAAATATATTCAGATGTCTTTTTGCGCCCTGTGAATGCTTTCTCTCCTAGGGATCTCAAAGCATGCATGCGAAGAACCCCTAAGCTTCAAGAGATGGGTGGATGCTTGCTAGAAGACAGCCTCATTCCTCTGCTTTGACACTCAAAGTATCATTATTATCGTTTTTTTTGTTTGAATCACTGTCAACATAGCTTGAAAGCCAGCATTTATAGAAGAAAAAAAAATCAAATATTCTTTTGCATATTGAGAACAAGGAGTGGTGCACTAAGCCACATGTTTCTTTTGTTTTAACTTTGTAAGACGTAAAAAAATTAAACTTTTAAATTAGAGACAGTTTTAGGTTCATACGCAGTCATAAGAAATAACACAGTGGGAAGATCGCTTGAGTCCAGGAGATTGAGGTTGCAGTGAGCAATGATCGTGCTATTGCGCTCCAGCCTGAGCGACAGAGCAAGACCCCAACTCAAAATTAAAATTAAAAAATTAAAATGTTTTGAAGATTAACATTTTTTTAAAAAAATTAAAATTAAAAAAGAATTAAATTAATAAAGAGAAAAAAAGCAATAACAGAGAGATCCCTTGTATTCTTTTCTCTACTTTCGCCCAGTAGCAAGATTTTGCACAACTGCAGCATGATATCACAACCAGGGTATTGACCTTGGTACAGTCAAGAGAGCCTTTCCGTCACCATGAGATCTACCATGGTGCCCTTTCTAAGCACACCCACTGTCCTGCTTTAAGACAGGCACCTGGACCCAGTGGAGGAGCCACGAAATTCCACTTTTAAGAGCCAGTTGAGAGCTCACATCAATGCTTCTGGGAGACTGCTCCCAGACTCGTGCTTTACGGCATGGCCTTGACTTTGCGTTTGACTTCTCTCTTGCACTGTTTGGGCTACTAGAACAAAACACCTAAGACTCAGTCATTTATTAACAGCGTACATTTATTGCTCACAGCTCTGGAGGCTGGAAGTGCAAGATCCCGGCGTGGCAGAGGCTGTGTCTGGTGGGGACTCACGTCCCGGTTCACAGACGGCGCCTTCTCGCTGTGTCCTCACGTGGTGGAAAGGGCGAGAGAGCTCTCTGGGGTCCCTTTTATTACAAGGACACTGATCCCATTTATAAGGGGGGACCCTCCATGGTTTAATCACTTCCCAAAGCCCCCACCTCTTCATACCATCCCCTTGAAGATTAGTTTTGAACATACGAATTGTTTGAGGGGAAGAGGAGACACAGACACTCAGACCATAGCAGTATCACCTCAGCGATGCTCAGTAGCTTCCTTTTCCATTTCTCAGTAAAATCACAAAGTGACCTAAAAGGCTGCAGAGCCCGAAGTCCAAGGCAGCGAAGCACCCTGATGCCATCACCTATACGCACGAGCTCCCTTGTCCTGCGGGGACTTCAGCCCTGGGGACCCGGAGCTGGCAGCGTTGGGCACGTTAGCATGGAACAGATTGTCTGTTTTCTGAGATTCCAGTATCAAGTCTTGGCTTATGGCTTTTGGGGTGAGCAAGGCATGGTGGCAGAAATCCACAGGGACAGATGGCTGTCCAGTGTCTTCAGAGTAAGGGCCGTCCTAGACTGGGTCATCTGTTCACAGCACACATTTATGCTGAGTGCCGCACACACAGAACCCACCTGAGGAACAGTGGATGCTGGCACCAGGCTGGGCTCCCTGACTCATTCTAAAGCCACGTGCTTGCCGGAGCCCTTGCCCCAGGGTGCAGGGCCCACGTCACCATTCTCCATGAAGGGCACCAGCCCTTCACTTTCATTCTCGAGAAGAACAGGTGGATTTTAGTGCAGATTTTCTTATGTTCTAACAACCTTTTTTTTTTTTTTCTTGAGACATAGTCTCACTCTGTCACCTGAGCTGGAGTGCAGTGTTGTCATCACAGCACACTGCATCCTCCAACTCCTGGGCTCAAGCCATCCTCCTGCCTCAGCCTCCAAGTAGCTGGGACTACAGGCATGCGCCACCATCATGCCCAGCTGATTTTTTTTTTTATTTTTAGTAGAGATGGGGTCTTGCTCTTGCTCAGGCTGGTCTTGAACTCCTGGGCTCAAGTGATCCTCCCACCTTGACCTCCCAGAGTGCTGGGATGACAGGCATGAGCCACCGCACCTGGCCCTGTTCCAACAACTTAGAGATGCTCATGAAGTGGGCACAGCTTTCGTCTTCTGGAAGTTGTTTTCCACCGGTGGCATCTCCTCTTGGTTCAATGTCATCTCCTTAGGGTCTATCTTGCTTAGAGCAGGCTGAACCCAAAGGCGTCCAGAACAATGAGCTTCCCAGCAGGAAGGATAGTTCCCTGGGCCTCAGACTAGGGCCACCGTGTCTGCAAATTCCAGGGCCTGGCTACCACTGGCCCGGGTCCTCCTCCAAACCGATGTGCCTGCCTCAGTTTGCCTTCTCCTGCCTCCACCTGTGCAGGCCTCTGGGCAGAGCTAGAACTGTGAGGATTTAGCCTCTTTTCCCCAAATTCCTGGGGTGGGGATCCTTCTAAAAACATACATATTAAACTTGCTTTTTCTGAATGTTGGAGACTCACACCCTTTTTTCAGCTTCGTGGATGTCGACCATGTGGAACCCACCTGCCCAGGACAGAAGAGACCCCACACGGAGTCGGCCCCAGGGCCTCAGCAAAGAGCAGGTGTGTGTCCAGAGAACGTCAGCAGGTGGGACGGAGATCTGAAGGAGAAGGGGAAACTCCTAATCTGAAAGGAATTGAAGCATAAAAAGGTGCTGAGATCATGATGAAGTTGGAGACAAAGTCCTGTGGGGCTGCTGGCCCCAAGCCCTGGGCTGCAGCCTGGTACTGGTCCATGGCCTGTTAGGGACTGGGCTGTGCATCACCCCCAAAGCTCTGCCTCTCCCAACCCCAGCCCCTCCCAGTCCATGGAAAAATTGTCTTTCATGAAACTTAGGAACCGGGCTGCACAGAGCAGGAGGTGAGCAAGAGAAGCTTCATCTGTATTTACAGCCACTCCCCATGGCTCACATCACCACCTGAGCTCCACCTACCCCCCGCCCTTCCAACACCCCCACCCTGGTCCATGGAGAAATCATCTTCCATGAAACTAGTCCCTGGTCCCAAAAAGGTTGGGGACCTCTGCTCTGGGGAAAAAATTTAAAAAGCTTAGATGTTGGTAAAGGTATACAAAATTTCAGTTAAAAGGAGGAAGTTTGAGAGATCTATTGTACAACATAGTGACTACAGTTAGTAACAGTGTATTTATTACATACTTGAAAGTTGCTAAGAGAATAGATGTTAAAGTTTCCCACCCCTCCAAAAGAAATGGTAACTATGTGAGACAATGTCTGTGTCAGTTAGCTTGATTTAGCCAATGTACACATGTATCAAAACATCATGTTGTATACCACAAATAAACACAATTGTTATTTGTCAATTAAAATAAATAAAAGAAAAAAGAACAAAAGGATTTTAAAGACAACAAACTGCATTTGGAAACTTATGTATATACACTTAAAAAATGTAGGTATAGATGTGTGTACATATATGTGTTATGAGTGCACACACAGATATATACATATACAAATACGTACGTGTACATATACATATGTGTCTGTATATATGTGTTGAAAAACCCGAATAACCCATATGAGTACTTAAACCCCAAATAAGTTCAGAGGCCAGGAGATAATTTGGAGGTTTGCGTAGCGCCGAAATGGCCGGTGTGAACAGAAGTTTAAAGCCACACACCAAAGAAGGAGGCATTTCCGGAAGTTTTCATCAAAGCCCCCAAAGGAATGTTTTGTGAGAGCCTGGCTGAGCCGTGTTTCAAGAAATACAGGTTGATAATTTTCTGGGATCCACCGCAGAGTTTCATGCTCCCAGCCCAAAAGTCTAAGTAAAAAAGTCAGCACGAAAATTAGCATCCATATGGAAAAATACAGGGGTTCCCCCAAAGCAAAGAGAAAAACTTTAAAATAGCGAGAGTGAAAAACACAGGTCGCCCCTGACACATCGGCGTGGCCCAGAGAGGACATCCCGACCACCTCAGGACGGACTTAGGAACAATGCAGGGGAACATCTTCAAAGCCCTAAAGGGACCTTGCTGAGACTTCCCCGAGAGAGCAGGAGACAGATCCGCTGCAACCAAGCCAGGACACTTCCTTCTTCCCGCCCTGTTGTTAGAACCAACGAAGGATGCAGTTCTGCAGGAAGAGATGTGCCGAAGTCAGGGAGAGAGAAGGAGGCAAAGAATAGAGAATCCAGAGTTAAATCAAAACTAGCCTTGGGCAATATAAAATTATCAGTGGAGACTGATGATAAAACAATGAGTAACTGGAGAGTTTATTAGCTTGATGAAAACGATGAGTCTCGATAACTTGCAGGACAGAAATGAAATGGTCAGTGTTAAAGCACGCCATCGCCTGTTTGTGGGAGGGGAGAATAAACACTAGCTTTATTTAATTTCCTGTGAATGTTGTTATGCATGTTAAATTGAATGCTAAAATAGCCAAGACTGAAAACACAGCTTTCTTGCGGAAAAAAAGAAGCGGAGGGATATTCGCAAAAACAAAATAAAATGACAACAACAGCAAAATAAAACCTCACCTAGATATCAGAAAAGAGAACTAATCAAAGCAAAATAAAATAAAATAAAAGTAATGGTTAATAAAAAGTACAAAATAGAACACAAGTAATAAATTTTAGAGTGCTATCAATCGTAATAAATATGAATAGATTGGAAGATATATCTCAGTAGACATGAGCTATCAGATGGGGTTGAAAAAAATCCAGGTCTTTGCTGTTTGCAAAGAGCTGGAACCCAGAAGAGAAAATCTAAAAGTAAACTTGAGGGAAAAAACCCACAAATAACATAGGTAAGTAAAGACAAAGAGAAAATTTCTGTAGCTAGATTAACACAAAGCAGAAAAGGAAAAAAGAAACAACATAGAGGAGTAAACGTTGGTATTAAGTGATAACAATTTCACCAAAAATTATAAACATGCTGAAGTTCTCTGCACCTGGTAGCATAGCAAAGACATTGGGAAGAAGGAGAAGAATAAATTGTCAAGTCCCGAATCCCATCTTCCGCAGATCTCCGCTCATGGGGGGGTCTTGCCTTCAAAAATGGAGATAAACACTTGTATTGCTGGTTTGTTTGTTTTCTTTTTTTCAGCTAAATTTGACTTGCTTTCTCTCTTGATCTTCCTAAATTAATTTTATCTCCATCAATACCTGCAGCCTCACCACATTCCCCCAAAATTCATATGTTGAAGTCCTCACCCCCAAGGTGATGGTGTTGGGAGGTGGGGTCATTGGGAGGTGATGACGTCCTGAGGGTGGAGCCTCATGGATGGGATCAGGGTCCTTATAATAAAAGGGACCCCAGAGAGCTCCCTCACCCCTTCCACCACGTGAGGACACAGCGAGAAGGTGCCGTCTATGAACCGGGATGTGAGTCCCCACCAGACACAGCCTCTGCCGCGCCGGGATCTTGCACTTCCAGCCTCCAGAGCTGGGAGCAATCAACGTCTGGTGTTTAAGTGCCTAGTTGACAGCATTTTGTTATAACAACCTTTAAGGACTAAAAACAGCTCTTTACTCAGTGCTTGAGAAGAAGAAGAAAATCAAGTCCCATTATCGTAAACATTAATTATTTAAGAAGCATAAACTGAATAAAGCTTGTGTTTGTTTTTGCTAGTCGAGTTTGGACCACACCATGCAAATCTCAGGCACTTGCCATGCTAAGTCTGGCTGGAGGGTGGAGGGGAAAAACCGATATTACTTACTCTAAGCCTCATCTTAGTTCTGTGACATAGCGATACCTTCGCCACACTACAACATGTGTGATCAATTAAGAAGGATTTCTGCAAGGCTCCGAACAAAGTAGGAGACAGCGGTTTTCTATCATCGATGCATTTTCATGGAGCTTGAGACATGGTCTCAGCAGTGACAGCCAGGACGTGGTTGGTTGGAGAAAGCATGGCATCGATTAAAATTTTTCACCCACCGGCCAATTTGAAAATGAAAGCTACAAGATAGAAAATAAAAACACAGCCCCAGATGAAAACCAGATGTGTGCAGCTTTGGGGGATTTTTTCAGAGTTCAGCTTCCTCTCCATTTCATTTTATATGTCTTCTAAAATGGATGCGACTTGGAAAATCACTCTTCGTAGCTGGGTCTCTCGTTCGTCTGGGACGACACAATTCCATAGGCTCATAAACAAAGCAGCGCCTGGCTATGACTCAGCTGAGGGGGCTGGAATGTATTGTTTGTGCAAGGAAATGTCTGGAACGAATTAGACAAATTGACTTGTTTCTAAATAATACCAATCCAGGCAGTAGCTTACGAGTAATTTATGTATTTTTCTTCCCCCTAATTCTTCTCCGTTTTGCATGACCACACCCGGGGTAAATCTTTAACCCCGTCAACAAGTCCTAAAATCCCATGCATCTGACACTTTTGGAAAACATGGCTCATCTTGTCTTGCTAATTTTCTAGGCATGGCTTAGCAGACGAAGAGAAATACGTTTACTCTTTAAAAATCACTAGTAGGATTAGAGATCCGTCATGGGCATCTCACGTGCACTTGGTTTTCGCTTGTGGTTCTGGGCATGAAGACTTGCGTGACACAGATTTGAAAATCAGGTCACATAAAAGGAATTTCTAGCTCTCCCATCTGCAAGAGCAGTAACAAGAAAGAGGACACATTGGGTTGTCGAGAAGATCCCATGACAAATTGTGAGGAGACAAAGCACCCAGCCCTGCCCAACGCTGGCCTGAAGAGATGATAGCTCCTTTAGTTTATGCCAAAAACAAAAAGCAAACCCAACACACACACACACACACACACACACACATCCTCAAATAATCTCCTATTACAGTCTACCTGGCGCTCTTCAATTTTCTTAGCTCTGAAGAATGTTGGCATAACGACTCACGAGAAGTCTTCCTTTAAAAGCGAAGCAAGTCGAACCTGGGAAGCATTCAGACATCTCGCTTTGCTGTAATCAAAGGCAGCTGTCAGGAGAGCAGAAATTCATGTCAGGGATATTGTTTTGCTTTTGTTTTCTCTTTTTAGTCAAAGTCCATTGTGCGGGGTGGCCCCATTTTCATGACTATAAAAATATTTTAATGGTATTATAAAGCGATGAACAAAAGCAAATGCATCGTAAAGTTGACTTTGCCTGGTCCCTGGGGAGACTTCTCAATTCAGCCGCAAGCCTTGTGAATAAGAAACGCATCTCACTTGAGGATGCTAGATGCTGATGGCCACCATATTTATTTTACCTCATGTGAACTTCCCAATGGTCCTTCGGTTGATGAAGAAGTCCTTTAAAAAGAAATCACATTGAAAGAAACGATGAGGAAGCGCAGACATCCTAAAAGAGTGGTCGAGAAGTTTGTCTCCATGGTTTGATCACACTTTGCCAGGAGAAATTCCATTGACCTAATTTAGGAAAGGGTCTGCTAATAGTCCCAAATCGGGGATTACTGAGTGGTTTTAAAGAATGCTTCAAACACGGGATGTTTTCCAGTTCCATTTGCTAACCTGTTGGTGAAATCATGGCTCTGTGTTTGCACACGCTGACTTTCATTTTACAGGAAGCCGCTGAAAAATATTTCTGAAAACCTTGGCATGGGTTGAAGCAAAACCCAAAAAGACGTTTCTGTCAAATTGAGGCCATTGCTTTTTTTTATAATGAGAACAGTTACATTGAAAGAAATTGTTCTTTAAAGCAGCGTTCCTCAACCTTTTTGGCACCAGCCACTGTTTTCATGAAAGACAATTTTTCCACAGACCGGGGAAGGGAGGGGAATGGTTTTGGGATGATTCAAGCACATTCCATTTATTGTGCACTTTATTTCTATTATTATTACATTGTAATATATATAATGGAATACTTACACAACTGACCATAGATTGGGGACCCCTACATTAAAGAGATATAAGGTGGTTTTATATTCTCCTTTTTTTCTATCATAGTTTTAAAATGTTGGTGTATTTGCCTATATGTGTACCATGGCATTCTACTCAGCCAGAAAAAACAATGGCGACCTAGCACCTCTTGTGTTATCCTGGATGGAGCTGGAGCCCATTCTACTAAGTGAAGTATCCCAAGAATGGAAAAACAAGCACCACATGGACTCACCATCAAATTGGTATTAACTGATCCACACTTAAATGCATATATGGAAATAACATTCATCTGGTGTCGGGCAGGTGGTGGGGAGGAGGGGATGGGTATATTCACACCTAATGGGTGCAGTGTGCACCGTCTGGGGGATGGACACGCTTGAAGCTCTGACTCGGGTGGGGCAAAGGCAATATACGTAACCTAAGTATTTGTACTCCTGTAATATGCTGAAATAAAAAAAAATTTAAAAAATGTTGGTGCATTACTTCACTCTTTTGGCTATAAGGTCTTAGCTATTAGCCCGGCCTCTGCACTGTTTTTGTTATGAAGTTACAGCAAAGCTGGGCTTCCCTGTGCCCAGCAGCAAAATTGCTGGAAGATCTCTGAGGAATGCGTCCTAACCCTGCTTGCTGGTGGACTCTTTCAGCTTGTGTCCTGGCAGGTACCCAGCCATTGCTCCCCAAATGCAGTTTCTGTTGGAAACCATGTTGTCCAACGCACCAACGTAACTAAAACATACAACAAATTCCATGGCAGCATATTAATACATGTTGACATTGGCCCTCCATTCGATTCCATCATCAAATCCAACAGCGAGGGGGAAAAAAAAAGAACTGGCATTTACTGCAAACCTCAGAAACAAAAAAGCAGGAAGTCATAGAAAAAAAAAAGAGGAAATATTCCTTTGCCACGTCTCTATTTTATTTTGGTGTTCCGGCAACTTTGAGTCTCCTGTTCATATCTGCAGCTGACACATCCATGAGCTATAAAGTAAGGCAAGTGCTGAGCTTGTGATGAAATGTGTCACAGCCTAAAAATTTTTTTTTCCTGAAATGATCAGTCTAATATCTCTGCTATGACACATTTTATCGAATTTATTTGTTTCTCCAACACATGTGTGCCAGGGACTGCAAAGGCTTGAAAGGCAGACACGAGTGAGAAATGAGCCCTGTTGTCTATATAAAATCTGCTCTCAGAGCAGAAGGGCAGGGCAGATATTTACAAATGATAAATAATTATCAACTGACTATTATGATCTTGCAAGCACAGAACACACTCAAGATCATTCCTGACTTTCACCAGATCTTTGCTTCTATGTTTTGTTTTCTTTTTTCCTCTCTTAACACAAAATGCTGATCTCACCTCCCTTGGGCTCTTTTGAGGTTTTTGTTTTCTTTCATTTTTAGGTTTCAAATTTATTTTTAATTTCGTTTTTATTGATATATGATATCTGTACGTATCTTGGGAATATGTGTGATGATTTGATACCTATATACAATGTGTAAGAGTATTTGAGATATACATCACCTCAAGGATTTCTTTCTTTTCTTTTCTTTTCTTTCTTTCTTTTTTTCTTTCTTTCTTTCTTTCTTTCTCTTCCTTCCTTCCTTCCTTCCTTCCCTCTTTCCTTCCCTTCCTTCCTTCCTTCCTTCTTTTTATCCTTCCTTCCTGCTTCTCTCTCTCTCTCTCTTTCTTTCAGAATATTATGGGGGTACAAATGTTTTGGTTACATAAATACCTTTTGCACAGTTTGAGTCAAAGTTTTTGTACCTGTTAGGTATATAAGGAAATAACATTCATTTGTCGTTTCTCTGTGATGGGATCATTACAATTCTTCTCTTCCAGCTAGTTTGAAATATACAGTAAATTATTAACTGTAACTTCCCTACTGTGTCATTGAATATGAGAACTTATTTCTTCTGTCTAGTGGATTCTTCTTATTTTACTGTGCTGACAACCATGTGCATGATGAGATAAGTTCATCTCATTCTTTGCCAGGGAGTGGGCTGGCTTTTCCTCAGCTGGTTTTAATTGGGCTGGCGTACAAAGCCTTTTGGGAATCTGGTCATCCAAGTTATTGGTCAACACATCTAACCATGCAGAAGCGAGGCCATTTGCATTTTCCTCTGCTCTTTATTCACACGGAACCACAAAGATGGCTCCGTCACAAACTTGAAAAGGCATCTAAACCATGTAGGTAGGACCAGGCATTCGGTCGCTCCTGTGTTTGCCTATAACATGTGCAAAAGTACCTTGCTTTGATCTGCATTTAAATATAGAGACAGGAGACAGATTAGCATTTGCCAGGGATTGCAGGGAAATGAGTGACGTGGAGTGATTGCTTCATGGGTACAGGCTTTCCATTTGGGATGATGAAAAAGTTCTGGAGCGAGATAGTGCTGATGGTTGCACAATACTGTGTGTGCACCAAATGCCATCAAATGGTGCAATTTAAAACGGTTTTGATGGTGTTACAGGCTGACTTGTGTCTCCTACTAAATTCGGGTATTGAATTCCTAACCCCCTGTAACTCAGAATGCATCCTCATTTGGGAAACAGTGTTGTTGCAGATTTAACTAAGTTATACTAGAGTGAGGTGGGTCCCTCAGCCTTACACAAATGTCCTTGCAAGAGTGGGAAATTTGTCCACAAGGGAATGCACAGACATGCAACAGAGTCCCCTTCCCAGACCCCAGAAAGGACCTTCCTCTAAAGTCTCTGGACAAAATTTGATCCTGCTCACACTGTGATGTCAGACTTCTGGTCTTCAGAGAGGTGAGAAGATGGATTCATGCTGTTTTCAGCCACCCACTTTGTTGTGCCAGTCCTAGGAAGCTAATACAGACTGTATCATTGGTGGTTACAAAAGGGAAGAATAGAAATTGCCCCCAAGCATTTGACCAGAGAATGGGGAAGGTTGGATGAAAAACATTTCCAAGGGAAGATCAAGTTTGGACGTGCTGAATTGGAGATGTCTGTGAACATGGATATTAATCACGTGTCCACCAAGCATCCAAGAGGAGGTGCTGAGTAGGCGGTTGGCTATAGGAGAGTCTGAAGTTTGGAAAAAAATCAGGGCAAATGATACAAATTTGAGGGTTGTTGGGAGATGAAGGTATTTAAAGACATGAGACTATGTAGTTCACCCAAGAAGAAGCAAAGATATAATAGAAAAGAACAGCCTGAGCCTAAGGCTCTTTAGGAGTAGGATGTAATTGAGAGGAGGCTTCAGAAGATGAGGCTGAAGGCCTTAGTGTCCTGAAATTGAGCAAACACAAACCCAAGAACTAAGACGGGATCTGTGGTGTAGGGTTAACAATCATCCCCATTTGCCTGAGAACGATGGGGTTCCCAACACACAGGGCAACAGCCAGGACAGTCCTCGGCAAACCAGCATGGTTGGCTGTCCAAGTATTGTGTCCAAGGACACTCAGAGGTCGAATAACATGCAGTCTTAGAACAGACCACTGGTTTTGTTCAACATGGAGTTAACAAGTGACTTCGACTTCAGTCATTTATCTCATGTACCAGAGACATTACACAGACGGGAGCTCAATCTCCCCAGTTTCTAGGGTGTCTTAGTCATTTTTTGTTGCTATCATTAGGATACTGGAGACTGAGTATCTATAGACCCCTCACTTAAAAGGTGAGGAGTTAGGAAAATCAGAGAAGTCAGCAGACTATCATATCTAATTCCTAGAGGTTTTTTCACATCTCTCAAGGAGAGAAATGAAATTCTTTTTAGTGACATTTCTTAGCATGGAGACCAGCAGTCACCTACTTTCAAAAAATAACTGCACAGTAAGACTATCAGCAGGAGAGACACTTAACTTTAGACTGACAATGTCTGAGACACTGTTCTTGTTATTACACGGTGTGTATCAATTTATTCAGTACATATTATCTATGGTCTGCTTCTCCATGTGACTGATCGACACGCAGGTGGGAGAGAACTTGGTACCAGAGACGAAGATGACAAGGAGCTGAAGGTGATTGAATTATGGATGAACTTTCTTCAGTTCACAATCCCAAAAGTGACACTATCTGACTATTCTGGATTTGCTTTTATCAATTGTAGCACCTTGGTTTCTGAAAAACAGTTTTTGTGACGTCTGTGTATGCAAGAAAAAGTCCAAAATTCTTCTGAAAGCAAATAGCAAACATATCCTGCAAGTGTCAATATTATGACAGATGTTCCTGTCCCCAAATAAAGGGATTGTTTTCCTAGTTCCCCAGATTAACCTCACCACTCTTCACCATTCATGTATTCATCTTAGTAAATTCTTTCTTAATATAAGTCAACATGCTAACATCAAACTCTTCCCATTATAAACTGCTTTGGGCAGAACACATTAGAAAAACATTATATTTAAAGAAAGACCAACAAGTACAATTGAGTCTCTGTATCCAGGGATCCCACGTTCATAGATTCAACCAACCACTGATTGAAAATTTTGGAAAAAAATTGCATCTATACTAAATATCCACAAGCTTTTTTTCTTGTAATTATTTTCTGCACAATACAGTATAACATCTATTTAGATAGCATTTACCATGCATTTAGGTATTTTAAGTAATTTAGAGATAATTGGAAGTATACAGGAGGATGCGTGTAGGTTATATGCAAATAACACACAATTATATACAAGGGACCTGAGCATTCATGTATTTTGGTATCTGTGACAGGTCCTCAAACCAACACTTCATGTATACTGAGGGACAATCATATATATTCTGCAACCATCAAAATATACCACTATAGTTCTGCCACGTTCAAAAGGAGACCCCAATTTTACTTATGACAAACAATAGAGAAGAGAGTTTATGTGAGGCATTTTCTACCCTTAGCTACTTTTCCTTTCTAACCAATCGTTGAGCTTAAAAGGGCAAGATTGTATGATATCCAGGAAAGAAACACATTAAAAATCTGAACCACTTGACAAGTCATTAACACAGGTTTTCATTTCACAATCGTAAGAGAAAACCACTGAGATAACTTCAAACTTCCCAATTCACAGTGAGTTTATATTATAAAGCACTTCTGTATGCCATTGTAATATTTTATCTGTGCACACCTGGTGGCACCCTCATTGAAGAGTTAAGGATGTGAAGTCACAGAGATATCAATGAATTTGCTCAAGGTCACCCACACTGCCAGACCTCAAACCCCACTTCCAAAGTGTGACTGTTTTGAGATAAGGGATGGACGATTCCCATTGTGGTCTCAGGTTCTAGTAGAATGTTTGGCTTATGGAGTGTATTAGTTAGCTATTGCTGTGTGACAAATCATCCCCCAACTTAGAAGCTTATAAAACACATGTTTATTATCTCACAGTTTCTGTGCGTTGGGGATAGAGGCACAGTTTAAGTGGGTTATCTTCTTAGGATCTCACAGGGCTGCAATTGAAGTATTTCTAGAAAGAAAAATAACAACCATTGCTAATGGAAGAACTAAGACTGAACCCTTCTTCCTGAATCAGAGGTACGAGTCTTTCTGGGGAAGGGTGTTAGAGGAAAAAAAGGACCCAATGCAAGTTGGGTGCACACAACACTAAACCTCGACTGTCTCTCTGTCACTGTGAAGACTGTGATGGCTTGCCATCTAACACAATCTAGCGCATGGTTTCATAATCCTTACTAAAATGAACAATGACGCTTAATTTCACACTTGGCTTTAAAAACCAAAAGTCTTCCTGGATTGTTGCTTCATACTTCATAAGAAAAGCAGAATATGTGGGGCCTCTTTCCCAGCCTTTGTTATATTGCAAACAGCAAGCACAAAGGGATCCAGTAATACCCTCACCCCTCTCCAACCCCACATTGATGCCAATGCAGCCACCAAGGCAGAAACAGACGCGAAATGTCTGATCCACTTTGGAAGTTATTTATTCAGCTGGACAACAAACACTGCTTCAGTGAACTTCAAAAACAGTGGGGATTAAAACCTTCCCTGCCCTTGGAATAATCTGATGGACCTCTATTCCTCAAACCAGACAGGAACAGAAGTCCACATGAGCAAGCTCTAGAAACCAAATTATGAATTGGTGATTTTAACATACATCTGGGAAACATTACTACCCAAATAATGTATGTTTCTAGAAACTCTCGTTATCTGTTTGCATACATACAGTAATGCTTTTAAAATCTTGATTGAAAAATATTTACCTTAAACTAAGGTTTCTCAACAGTAGAACTAGTGACATTTGGGACCAGATAATTTTCTCTGGCGGAGGCCATCCTGTGGGCTGTAAGATGTGGAGCCATGTCCCCGGGCTCCACCCACCAGATGCCAGTGGAATCACCCAGTTGTGACAACCAAAGATGTCTCCAGACATTGCCCAATGTCCCCTAGAGGTGTCTCAGATAACAGATGGAATGTTATTTAGAAGAAAAACATTCCCACATTTTCATTTTTCACGTGGTAAGATCCTAACATGGTTCTTTGTGGTTAGAGCATTGGAGCCACGTTCTGACCAGCCACTGGCATTGCGTTTCCTAAAAATGTGGGTCCTGATTTCACTGAGAGGAAATCAGTATTGCTTCTTCTTTGCAGAAATCTTATGGGGACTGGGGTTTTCTGTTCCAGCCCTCCCAATGAGGGCCTCTGCAGGAAAGGTCCTTCTCTTCCACGTGCTGGTCAGAATCTGCCTGGGCACTGTCTACTGGCTCCGCTTGCTAAGAGCCGAGATTGCATCACTGTTTTTGTGTCCAGCCTCGTTCTTGCATTGGCCTCTAGCAAGAGGCGGCTGAAGCTGCACTTTTGTGGTCATGAGCTATTCCTGCTGCCTCTGAGTCTAAATCTGCAGGTGTGTTTCAAGCCGCACGACCTCCAGGTGGTCCCCCTGATTGCTGACTGTTGATGACCTTCCCCTTAGCTGAGGTTGGCCAGGCTACAAGACAGTTCTGGAATCTTAGGCTCCATTCTCACTATGTCATCCCAACCCTACTGCTAGGGTCTGAATGTGTGCCCCCAAATTCACATGTTGAAGTTGAACCAACAATGTGATTGCATTAAGAGGTAGAGCCTTTAGGAGATGATTAAATTGTGAGTGCACAATCCTCATGGATGGGATTTAGTGCCTTATCTAAAGGCTCAAGTGAGCAAGCTAACATTTTAGCCCTTTTATCTTCTGTTATGCGAGGATGCAGCAAGAAGGTGCAAACCCTCACCAGATGCCAAGTCTGCCATGCTATGATTTTGGACTACTCAGATTCCAGGATTTTGAGAAAATAAATAACTGCCTTTTATAAATTATCCAGTCCTGGGTATTTTGTTATAGCAGCACAAACAGACTAAGACATCTACTGCTGTGTCCATTTTATGGGGGCAGGACTGGCAACCTCTCAACATTTTCTCACCTTAGCCAAAAGTCCTGGTGAACTCTTGGCTCACACAACCCCACTTCGCAGATGCTGGGTCAGAGGACATTCATAGAGTGCGGCCTGGGTTGCTCTTGATAGCTACTCTGGCTGCACTCTCAGACCGAGATGTGTCAGGAGGCGTGAAGAATCTATGTGTTTATTTTATCTTCTTTTCTTTTTTTTTTAGGTTTTTGTTTAATAAGATCTTCTTTATCCCTTGAGTCATAAAATCATTTTCTTTTTTCATTGTTTCATTTTAGAAAGTTTTAAATTGTTTCCCAGTTTAATTTCTTATGTTTCTTTTTTTTTTATTTCAGCAAATTATGGGGGTACAAATTTTTGGGTTTCAAAT
>VBSM01003163.1:452346-463762 GCA_008086735.1 Cheirogaleus medius
TGTTTCCACAACTTTGCAATTGTGAACTGTGCTGCTATAAACATTCGAGTGCCATGCATTTTGTACCAAGAAAATCTTTTGGAAAAAAAGATAAATAGTTTCCATGGCAATTACATTTGACTTGTGTTGTAAAACATGCTAGAGAAAGAGTTGTTGCAAAAACTATGACATTCTTCAGGACACAGGGTCGGTTTCTCATTGACTCTTGCATCCCAAGCACCGAGGACAGTATCCAGCACAGAGCAGTTGCCCAATAAATGTGTGTGTAAAACAAACAATAAACAAACAGGGATTTCTGTGATGCAAAAGCATTAGAAGCTCTGCAGAGTCCATGAAGGGAGAGAGTCACAAGAGTCAAGGAAGATGACAAAGGACATAAAGAGGGGTTTATCCTAACAATGTTTGCCTGATGCAATTTTGGAAGAAGATATTACTTCATTTTGGGAGAAATTCAACCCTCTGTGAGTTGATGGGATCTATATGCTCTACCTCAGGAAAAAGGAAAAATTAATAAAACATCAAAGATGAAGCACTTTAATTACCATGTGGACCAGTTTCGTGACACGAAATGAACTGGATTGTTATACATGTTGACATAACAGTAACCCTAACCCTAACACTAACCCTAGGCCTGACCCTAACCCTAACCCTAGCCCTGACCCGGACCCTAACCCTAAACTTAGCCCTGATCCTGACCCTAACTCTAACTCTAGCTCTGACCCTAACCCTAACCCTGACCCTGACCCTGACCCTAACACTAACCCTAGCCCTGACCCTGACCCTAACCCTAGCCCTGACCCTGACCCTAACACTAACCCTAGCCCTGACCCTGACCCTAACTCTAACCCTAACCCTCATTCAAGACAGAAATCTCCACTTTCCATAAACACAATAAGTTTTTCTTTTTTTCCCCTGAATTCACCAAGTAACCCAATCATACCCTCTTTCATTGGAGCTGGAGGTTTGGCACAGAAGAACGAAATTCATTTTATTTTTCAGATGACCCCAGAATTACACAATGCTACAAATGCAGTGCCAGACAACACATTTTATGCATGTGTTTTGTTTTTTTGTGTTTTATTTTCCACTGTTTAAAGAATTCTTATTAAAGCAAGAATTTTATAATCCGAATCATGTTTCCTTGCTCAGTTATCAATTCTGTTACTTAAAACAGAACTGACATGCTGAGCTATTGCACAGTAAAGAATTACAGAATTAAAGAAAGGAATGTTTTAAATTTTTGGACTTTGCTAAAAATTCTTTTTCCCAGGGTTCTATAAAACATTAATTTGTTTTTTTTTATTTCAGCATATTATGGGGGTACAAATGTTTAGGTTATGTATGTTGCCCCTGCCTCTCCCCCCGAGTCAGAGATTCAAGCATGTCCATCCCCCAGATGGTGCACATTGCACTCACTATGTATGTAGGTACCCCTCCCCTCCCCTCCCCTACCTGCCCGACACCCGATAAATATTATTCCTATATGGCCACTTAGGTATTGATCAGTGAAACCAATTTGCTGGTGAGTCCATGTGGTGCTTGTTTTTCCATTCTTGGGATACTTCACTTAGTAGAATTGGGCTCCAGCTCCATCCAGGATAATACAAGAGGTGCTAAATCACCATTATTTTTTGTGGCTGAGTAGAACTCCATGGTGTACATAGACCACATTTTATTAATCCACTCCTGTATTGATGGGCACTTGGGTTGTTTCCACATCTTTGCAATTGTGAATGTGCTGCTATAAATATTTGAATGCAGATGTCTTTTTTATAGAATGTCTTTTTTTTCCTTTGGGGAGATGCCCAGTAGTGGGATTGCTGGATTCAATGGTAGTTCTACTTTTAGTTCTTTGAGGAATCTCCATACTCCTTTCCACAGAGGTCGTGCTAGTTTGCAGTCCCACCAGCCATGTATGAGTGCTCCTAACTGGGTGATATTTTGTATTGATATATCCCTAGAACTGGGGTGATTGTCAAATTTGTCATTCACATTAAGATTAAAATGTGGGAGCTTTGATGATTTCATGGGCTCTGACATAGACAGGGACTGTCCCTGGAAAGCCAGGGCATACACTGGACCATCTACCCAGGGTTGGAAAAGAGATGAAAGAAATAGTGGCACGTATGTACCACCTATTCCGTCACGAAAAGGAGTAAAGGTCTGATGCCTGCTACTACACGATGAACCTCAAAAACACTGCAATGAGTGAAAAAAGACAAGCACCAAACACCACGCAGAGAGTGATTCTGTGGATATGAAATGTCCAGAATCATCAAACCCAAAGCGACAGAGAGCACATTGGTGGTTGCTTATATGCAGGGCTTGGGGGACAAGGGACCAAAGGTGACTGCTAACAGGGCACCGGGTTTCCTCCTGGGGGAGAGGATGAGAAAGTTCTGGAAATAGATAGCGGAGGTGGTCGCACAACTTCTCGAATGTCCTACACACCACTGAATTGCGCACTTTAAAAGAGTTAACGTTGTGTTATGCGAATTTTATGTCGATAAAAATACGAAGGAAGTACAACAAGGGTGAGCTTCTCTTGTCTGCCGTGATTAGAGTTCAAAAACACACCAGCACTTTAATGCATCCCGCTCATCTTTATCCTATGAGGTTATTGTGAACAGCTTCAGCCATAATTTATGGCCATGGTTCTATAGCTCTGGTTGCGTGTTCTGAGGATTTCTGTGCACGCCCTGTAGGGGTCCCACCTCATTTGGCGACATCCCCTCCCTGCTCAACCTCATCACACAGAAGAACAAATTCATCCACCTGGAAAGGTTACAGCCGAGCCCTCAATAATCCCAGTTGTTTCCTTTCTATTCTTTTTTATTCCACCATATTATCGGGTACAAATGTTTAAGGTTATGTATATTGCTCTTCCCGCCCCGCCCCGGAGTCAGAGCTTCAAGTGTGACCATCCTCCAGACGGTGTGCATCTCACTCATTGTGTTTGTATATACCCGTCCCCTCCTCCACCCTCCCACCCACCCAACACCCGACAAATGTTATTCCTATATGTCCACTTAGGTGTTGATACGTTAATACCAATTTGCTGGTGAGTCCATGTGGTGCTTGTTTTTCCATTCTTGGGATACCTCACTTAGTAGAATGGGCTCCGGCTGTACCCAGGAATATACAAGAGGTGCCAGATCACCACTGTTTCTTAAAGCTGAATAGTACTCCCTGTTTCCTTTCTTTTTTTGTTCTGAGCCCAGAATCTCTCCAATAGATTCCACCAGCCTGGACGTGGGGGTAGGGGGTTTCACATACTGGTTGTTCAAGACACGTGTATTCAGTCTAATTGAACTAAAATGGGGATACATGCATATGGAGCAAAGGATACAAGATTCAAAGGGAATCTTAGCAGGAGACATTGCATCCTAACTGTTAGTGTATCATGGTTTTGTGGAAAAGGAGACCTTAGAGGGTGGAGGTCGGATGTTTCCTCCTTCATCAACTTCACCAACCCAGGATGGGCTGGGTGAGGAAAACAGTGCAACGAAAACTTTCTACAGCAAGAGGAGTGTGTGCGTCATTATTTCAGGAGGAGAGGTTCATTGTGTATGGAGCTCACGGGGTGCAAGTACTGAGTCCCTGCGGCTGGCCCAAGGACCTCAGGGAGCATCACTCTGTCTCTGCTGTTCCTTCAGCCGTTGCAGTCAAGCTCTTGGCTGAACGGCTGTGCTGGGAAGGGGATCTGATTGGAGCAGCATCAGCTTCTTCTCATCTTCTGGGAATGCAGCCTTGACTTGTCTGCCATGTCTTCTACAAGCACGTCCTTTTCCTTTTTGCCATTTTATTGTATTTTATTTTTAATTTTTTTTAATTTAAGAATATTACAGGGGTACCAATGCTTTGGCTACATAAATTGCTTTCGCACCACTCAAGTCAGAGCTACGAGCATGCTCAGCCCCCAGACATCATGCACGGCACCCATTAGGTGTGAATATACCCAGCCCCTCCTCCCCCTCCCACCTGCCCGACACCCTATGAATGTTACTCCCATAGGTGCATAGAAGCGTTGGTCAATTAGGACCAATTTAATGGCGATTAAAAAACTGCAAGCACGTCTTGTCTTTCCGATACTTTTGCAAAAGGGAGAAGCACATGTCTCTTCTCCATGAGCTTGCATTCTGGATTTGCACAGAAAACACAGATATTTGTGCAAAAGACAGAAATGATCCCATGGAGCCCGAGTGATAGTCTATTTCCCTGAATATTTCATTTTCTTAAGCAAACCTGTTATATATATATATTTTTTAATTTTTTGCAACGAGAGGTCTTCGGTGTTAAAACTGTATCAGTAGTTTGGCCTCCTAGAATATTTGGAGAGAAGCCAAATAACAGTTAAAGTCACAGCTGCAATGAAGAAGTGACATGGCTTGCCCTCAATGCCTACCAGATGCTGTGACACAGGAAACACCCACAGAGCCCTTTTTTTAAAAAAAAATAAATAAATAAAAGCATATTCATAGATTTAAGGCGATGCATGTTGGAAGCAGAAGTATGAACATACACATTCGCTCATGTTAGAATAATCTTCACACTGCACTTATATTAATGACATCAAGATTCATTAAAATGCGCTTGTTCTCCTATAACCCCACTCCAGCAAGATTAAGACAGTGTGCAGTTTACAGACATGATTATGATATTTCCTCAATATTTAATCAATGGCAAAATGTGTGCAAACACGTGCATGGGAGACATTGGAAAATGCTAAATGCAAAGAGATTTTTCTTATATGGAAGTGTAGGTAATTAAGTTGCTTCCCCCAAGAAGGGGAGAGGTGACGGGAAGGTGAGAAGAAAAAAGGGACTTACCCAGAGAGGGAAAAAAGAAGCAAACTTATTCAATTTACAAGGTTTTAGGGCAAAAAGAATGAGCAAGTCCTATCACTGGCCAGGAAGACGAGGTCTTGCCAGGGTTAAAATCAGGACCCCTGTTTGCATGAACCACCTGTTCTTCTGCCAGAGACTTTCAAGATATCAACGTCTCCTAGGGCAGCCGATTCGGCCGGAGGGTGTGTAATGTTATTTTCAGATGCATGGGCCCCGAGCGCGTGGCTGCGGCATGCACACTGGTGAGAACATGAGCTGCGTCTCAGGAAAAGCCCGAGAAGATGCAACATCTCCCGCGGGTGATTCCCAGGAGAGCGTCCGCGGGCGCCTGGAAATGCTTAGCTATCACTTTGCTTACTTGTGAGGAGTCAGAAAGGATTATTGAAACAGATTGGAATGTTGAACCGAATTTGCAAATGTTCCTACGCTGTTTTCATTAACCAAAAAAGATGCTGAATAAACAGGAAAAAAAAAAACCCAAAGAACTGAAGCTGACAATGTAGCTGAGGACTGGCCCCCAAAAGGGGAAAAACATTGTGAATAGTTATGGGGAGAGAAAAAACGTTAGACACTGACAGCTCAGGAAATAAAGGGGGAAGTTTGTCCAAGGGAAGTATTAAATATGACATTTCTTGCGGGGCTGAAATAAAATGCAAAACAGATGCAAAAAAAAAATCAAACCAAGGACTCTTATCAGTTATGATGTCAAGGACTTGGGTGAATGTAAAATGCATTTGTTCACCGGGGAAAGAAAAGGCGTGAAGTTCAACATCTTTATTGCATGATATCGTCCGAGTGCCTGGTGCCCACCCGTCCAGGTGCCAGGTTTGGGCAAAGTATAGTGAGAATGGAAATGTGACAAGTGACAAAGAAAGACAACAGAGTCTTTGGCAGCACTGAAGAGCGAGCATGATGATGATTCAGTCTGCTTGGAGAGAGGACATTGCTTTAAGGTGGAATATTGATCCGTTCCATGGACAAAAATCTCACAAAGGTGGTAGACCAGATACCCCAGCTGGTTCGGATCTCTCGGTTCATGGAAACTTTATGAATCATGGCTTTTGAGTGCAGGCAACGTTGGCTGTGATCAATGCCATCAGACAAAAGGAAGGAATGAGAGGGAGCTCTGGCGAAGACAATGAGAACACCCTAACTTGGAAGCTGTGAATTCACGTGTGCACAGTTAACGAAGGCAGATGAATAAGAGAGACTGCCCCCGGTATGAGAAAAGGCAAGTTAAAAGAGATGACATTTGTATCCTGACATTGGCCAAGCTCTGGGCAGATACCACGTCCCTGGGATCACAGGAGGAGATCTTGTTATTAAAGGATGCCTGTCCTCTACTTTGGGGACTTTTTAGGATAATGACAGATCCCTTCTCTTGGCTCAGAGAAATTCCACTAACCCCTCCCTTGTGAACTTTCCTATTTTATAGAAATAGCTTAGGCTACAGCCAACTCTTCTGATGCAATTAGATACGGGTGAATTAGAGAATAAAATGGTGTCATTGCCTCACATTCGGAGATCACTTGAGTTGCCCAAAGTAACAAAATCGAGATAAAATTGGAAGAAGACCCAGTGTTAATATCCAGCTGAGGCATTTTCTCAGGGATGCCCGAGGCCCCAGCACATGAGGAGTGAACGTTCCCAGGCCAACCCCAATTACTCTCCGTGGACTGTAGTCAAGAACTCTCAAATGTCAGACAAGGACCTTCCAAGCAGGAAAACAAAATGCACATGGAATACAAGGGGTTTCCCTGGAAATACTGCTGCCAGGAGAGAGGTCGCATATTGATGCATAAAAGCGTTAAATCACACTAGCTACTTTTGTCTCTGTCCCCTGTGCTGTGCCCCAACCATAAGTGACATGAACATGACCCTCCCTGAGTCAGACACACGCCTAGCAATTTCCCAAGACACTCAAAAGCATAGTTTCTACTCTTCCCAATCAGAGGAGAACAAAGGAGTTTTATCTGGAAGCTACTCTGGATCCCAGGAGGATTGCAAAGGTGAAGTTCCTTCCCACCATTGTTAGAGAAAGGATATCTGCGGCATGTCCACTGGAACCCGGGACAATTAAGGCATTGTTTCTTTGCAACCCTTCCATATGTATCTCAATATATATAGATAATTTTTTCTGCATGCATCGGTTTAAATATAGTTGTTTGTCCCAAAGACAGCGATATCCTTAAGCTACACAGTAGACTCCTGAACAGGAAGCTACAGCTTCCTACACACACAAAGGAGGTCAGCCTTTCTCTTGCTCTCGCTCATGAATGACATTCCAGGTGTCTTCCCGTGACAGAGCCGATGCTATAGTGTAAGTGGCAGGAGATGGATGGAGGTTCCTGCTTGTTAGACACACTAGGTTATTTATCTTCAGCCGAGTCACACACATGAACAGATGGTAACGAGAAATATGAGCTGGCATGACTAGCAATGGGGTTTCATAGAAAGCGCAGGGCACACCCCAGTGTACACGGCTGTTTAGTGCCCTGCCTGAGCAGGGCAGGACTGTGGGATTGAATTTCCACACTGCATTCCTTATACCTGGGAGAGGGTCTGGGGTTGGCCTTCTGTTCTTGAAATCGCCTATGAGGCACCTGTCAGAGTGATTAACCCAGTGGAATCTGTGCTTAGGGATGCATGGATGGATTGACGGATGGATGGATGGATGGATGGATGGATAGATGGATGGATAGGGGATGGATGGATGGATGGTTGGGTGGATGGATAGATGGATGGACGGATGGATAGATGGATGGATGGATGGATGGATGGATGGATTGATGGGTGGATGGATGGATGGATAGATGGATGGATGAATGGATGGATGCATGGATGGATGGATGGATGGATAGATGGATGGATAAATGGATGGATGGATGATGGATAGATGGATGGATGAATGAATGGATGTATGGATGGATGGCTAGATGGATACATGGATGGATGGATGGATGGATGGATAGATTGATAGATGGATGGATGGATACATGGATGGATGGATGGATGGATGGATAGATTGATAGATGGATGGTTGGATGGATGGATGGATAGATTGATGGATAGATGGATGGATGGATAGATTGATAGATGGATGGATGGATGGATAGATGGATATGTACATAGATGTACATGGATAGATAGAATAGACCATAAGAGATGGAAAATATCCAACTGACAGCATTCTGTGCACTGAAAGCTGGGCTTCCATATCCCATTTATGTGTCTAATGAAAGGCTTGGTGAAATGTTTCTCAAAAAAAGAAAGGAAGGAAGGAAGGAAGGAAGGCAGGCAGGCAAGCAAAGAAAAGAAGAAAGAAAGCAAGCAGTCACCTGTATCAGGAAGCCCACCCCAAGTTAATTTGCTAAATTCCATTTTCACTTTTGCACATAAAGGCAGAATGTGGCCCTACAGACAAACTCACTCTTCTTCCACCACTGGGCTCTTTCCAGGAGGGCACATGGGTGAGTTCAGTAACTTGCACATAGTCAGAGTTCGATGACAGTTAACATAAAAAAGGCGTCGACTTGCTCTGGTTATAATACGGATGCTCCCCGGGGGCCTGCGTGTCTGTGGTGGGGACACAGGAGTTGGATTTGCGAACGCAGCGGGACAGAGCCATCCACGGTCCTCGAGACTCACCAGTGAGAAGTGGGCCTTGCACAGTCCTCCCCGGCCTCAGGGAGAGGCCTCTCGTGCTGGGGCTGGGCGCCAGGGCTTCCCGGACTCCCGTCTAGCTGTGCAAAGGGCAAAACGTGCCCCTTTCTGTCTGTCAGCTGATCTGAAGGGCCGCACGAGCTCCCGCCATATTGGGAGAACAGGGAGGAGGTAAGTTTAATCCAAAGGAGAGGCCTCCCTTGGGTGTGCACAGGAACATGGGTGCCTCTGGGTAAGCACACGGCCTGTTCTTCACATCTTACCTGCAAAGGTCGTCTGAGCTTATGCCTGGAAGAGTGACAAGGGGAGGAGGCCTTGAACCCAGGGAGGGCCGGCTCTGAAATGGCTGGGCTGGACTGCGGTTAGAGCTGAGGCCAGTCTCGTCCGCCTGCACTCGGGGCTGGAGTCTGCAGCCTGCGTCCCTTGGGGTCATTTGACCAGGTCAGGGCTCCATGGCCGTCCATATGGGCCCTTCTGAGTTTACACCACCAACAACCTGGCCCTGTCCTGGGTCACACACCTTTAGCCTCTGTGTGTCTCTGTCTCTGTGTTTCTGTGAGTTTATGTATGCACATGTGTTGCTCTGTGCACACGGTTGCATGTGTAGGTGCATGTGTACATGGGTTTCTGCATGAGTGTATGTGTGCATGTGTGTTTGTGCATGCACATGTGTTTGTGTGTATGTGAGTATGCACGCAGTTCTATATATGCGTATGTTTCTGTATTAGTTTATATATGTATGCACGTGTTTCTGTGTATATGTGTGTATTTATGTAGGTGTATCTGTCATGTGTTCCCGTATCAATGTATGTATGTATGCATGTGTTTCTGTGTATATATGTGCATGCATGTGCATATAGGTGCATGTATTCATGTGTGTTATACATGCACGTGTGTTTTCATGTGCACATATATTTGTATGTATATGTGTATACATGTAGGTATATGTATTCGTGGTTTTCTGCAACAGTGTATATATGTATGCATGTGTTTGTGTGTATATATGTGCCTGCATGTAGGTGTGTGCATGCATGTGTTTCTGTATCAGTGTATGTATGTATGAATGGGTTGTACATACACATGTGTATGCATATACTGTGTGTAGGCATGTGTTTCTGCATGAACGTATGCACGTATGTACATTAGGGTTTGTGCATGGCAATGTGTCTCTGTGTATCACCCAAAGCAATCCTCTCTCTCCCAACAAAATGAAGAGATTCAGCTCATTCCAGAATCTCTTCTCTGCAGCGTTGGTTTTTAGGTTGGTGACGGAGACTTCTGAATCAGTCAGGCTAGACAGCTCAGGAGGTCGACGCTAAAATCAGTCCTGAGTTACCCCACACGATCAAAGATGTTTCCAGCAAGAAAAAAAAAGAGCTCCCCCAGCTAAAATTCTGACTGCTAAATGTGAACTGGCTAAAATTCCTAGACATCAAGTCTCAAAATGCATCGGACAAACACGTCCACGGCAGTGTGCTGCTTCCTTTGAGAGGAAGAAGTGGACATTAGCAAAGAACTTCTCTCTAGACTGTGAACGTTTTGTCAGATACCTTCAATTATACCCTGGTGAACGTAGCCCCAAATGTCCTGCCTCCTCTCAAATACACACACACACACACACAACTACACACACACACACACACGCACACACACACATACACACACCCACACACACACACACACGCACACACACACATACACACACACAACTACACACCCACACACATACACACACACGCACACACACATACACACACACACACAGAGTCTCGAAGCCCGTATTCACCACCTCCAGATGTGATTGTCCTAAACCTCGCTGTGACCTCTGAGAAAGGGATACCCTTCCAAATTTTACATATGCTTAGTTAAAGTCTGAGCCATGCCGTTAGCAGCTGGCTCCCTCCCCTCGCACCGTAAAGCATTTACACACACTCTCTGCACAGAGATCGCTTTCAGGGCAACGTGATTCTGCTTCCTACAGATTAGAGCAGGAGAAATATCAGGGTGGCAACTACCATGCGTGAAGCCCCTCGTCGACTGGAGCCTCAGGGTGGTGGTTGGGTCAGAAGTCCTTTCCACGACCGGGAAACCATCCATGAAATCACAACATGGAAATAAACAGTCCTCGCCTGACTGAGGCAGGAAGGGCAGTGGCTCAGGTAGGAGGCATGAGAACTGCAGACACGCCGCTCGATTTATTACCCTGGAAGGCGTCTGTGCTGTGCTCCGGGCTGTGGGCAGACAGCCGCGCCTGGGTGCCCCTCCAGGGGCTGACGTAGCCTGTCTGGACAGAGCAGCCGAGAGCTGAACACTACGGCGGTGCAAACCCGCTCTGTCTGCAGAGCATTGGGAGGGCACCTTACATCCGTCCCTGGCTTCATCTGTGGCTACCTTTCCTCCCTGAAAGCCCTCTCAAGCCGTGGTTGCATTGTCCCTGTAAAATCTCCACATGTCACAGTCTGGAGGGGGAAAAATATGTAGCTTCTTGGAAAATGTTATTTTTGCAAGCACGCGCTTTTTGAAAATGATCTCTTGCAGCTACAAAGAGAATATCATCAGGAATCCAGACTTATGCATTTCTCTGGGACAAAAAAAAAGTTGGAAAAGATAAGAAAAAAAATAGGGACTTTCTCAAATGGACCCTTGGGGAGAATTTGGCATTGTCAACAGTAATTGTATTGGGCTATTCTTTTTAGGGGGCGTGGAGCAGAGTCTCATGCTGTTGCCCAGGCTAGAGTGCCATGGTGTCAGCCTAGCTCACAGCAACCTCAACCTCCTGGGCTCAAGTGATCCTCTTGCCTCAGCCTCATGAGTAGCTGGGACTACAGACTTGCACCACCATGCCTGGCTAGTTTTTCTATTTTTAGTAGAGATGGGGTCTCACTCTTGTTCAGGCTGGTCTCAAA
>VBSM01003163.1:463862-477309 GCA_008086735.1 Cheirogaleus medius
AAAAAAAAAAAACTTTTGTGCATCAGAAGCAAGGGAGTGACACAGAATGGGAGACTGTGTTGCAAATCATATATTGGATAAGAGTCAAGATTCTCTAGAAAAACGGGACCAATGGGATCGATGACATATAGACACAGACGAGATTTAGGGGATTGGTGACATGGCTATGTTGTCTGAGAAGTTACACCCTGTGTCATTTGCAAGCCAGACAACCAAGAAAGCTGGTGGTGTGATTCAATCCACGTCTGGAGTCCTGAGACCCAGGTAGGGGTGCCCTTGGTGCCACTGCCAGTCCTACGTGGTCCTTACTCCACCAAAAACACTTAGAGACACCACAGCCCCACCCCACCTCACCCTCAGCACTCACTCGATGAATAAAATGACAGGCTTTACAACCACTTCTCACATACCCATCAGGAAAGAATAGCCCTAAAAGGCCTCGGCTTCCAACAATCACACAAACGTTTCATTAAAGGCAGGCGCCTGACACTTGCCGGAGTGGTCCAAAAATCACAGACACCTGAGCAGGTGTTGGCGGATCTAGAGCTGCCCTTACAATGACTGCCTTCATTTTAGCAGAGTTAATTTAAAAAAGAAAGAAAGAAAAAAACCAGCCAGCGACAAAGGAAATGTATTGCTTTGCCTGGATACCTAAAAGACGGCAATGTTAGCTAAGCAGGGGTTAATTGGGTCACGAGACACTCTTCCTTGTATCATAAAAGACACGATTCATGGATGCCTTTTCGCGAGCCAGAGAAAGTCTTGATGTCTTTGGTTGTCTCGCTGTCCTCAAAAAGAGACACACTTTGGCTGTGTTTCCACTTTTTAAACATTTGTACACAGATTTTTTACTTTGTGGCTGTCTTAGTTCCTTTTGGGCTGCTATAACAGGATACCATAGACTGGCGGCTTACAAACAATAGAAACTTACTGTGGACAGATCTGGAGGCTGGACGTCATTCCAGGGGTGAGCAGGGCACATCCACGTTTCTGGATTCTGGCCAGAAACTCCATCAAAATACCTCGGAGTGGAGCAAAAGCCCAGTAACCTGAGACCTGTGCGCACACATGCACGCACACACACACATGGACACACAGCCATGCTGGGGCACACTCACAGGGATCTAGTCACACCTACAGCCAGACACTCAGACTTGCACACACAGACACATATCTGTGCACACGGAGACACATAGGCAGATACACACAGACACTCTCAGACATACTTGGGTGCACACACAAGCAAATATATACACAGAGACACATGTACACACATGCATATATTCACAGACAAAAACATGCAGACACATATATACAGGTACTCACACATACATATACATACAGACATTTATACACAGAGACACACATACACACATATGCACACATGTAAATACACAGGACACTTACATGCACACAGAGACATACATGTGCATATACACATATATACCCATAGCACAACTACTACATGTAAACACACACATACAAGCACTGAGACACACAGCACACATGTAAACACATGTACAATGGGCACACAAGCACATAGACACACACCCATGTGCACATACACACACACACACTCACCATCTTTGTTAAGGACAACGGTACTTCCAGAGTCCTCAAACTTGCTTAGAGCCACGTCTCCTCCTACACAGACACCATCTCACGTGCCGCGGCCTCAACCCCGCCCCACGTGTCTCTCAGACACCCGTCTTTCCCTGTCCCAGGAGAGCTGTCCCCTACCGGGCTCTCAAACATATTTTTCTACTTGCAAAACATAAGAGCCCTTGTGCGGCCGTCCACACTGTTGTCCAGTGGGTGTCCCATCATAGCAGGGTTACTTGCCCAGGCCCTTCCCACACCTTGCTAAATGCATCTCCACTAGGATGAATCCTCGCCACAGGCACAGAGGGGCCCAGGATGCTCCCAACCCAGGGCTGCAGCCCAGCTCCCACTCGTGGCCGGACATGGGCGTTCGGAGTCAGCTCAGAGTAAGGCAGGAAGCCTCGTCCCTGGCATCGGACAGAGATTTTCTTCCTAAGCTTTCCTGGTGGCAGAACTTTCATTCCACTCTGTCACTGATGGGTCTGCTCAGGGACAGGAGATGTGAGCGTGGCCAGCGTGTGGCCCCACAAGGCCAGGACAGGAAAAGCCTTAATTGCCTCATCTGACATCCGTTCCCAGCACCCTCAGAGGAAGGTCTTCATTAAGAAGCAATACTGTTTATGCTTGTAGAAGGCCAGCATTTTCAAATATTTGCTTTTCAAGAACAAAATAGCTATTTGCCTTGAAGGAGAAGAAAGAGTTTGTGGTGCAGATGCTGGGATCCAGCAGGGGTGGTTTTAGGAGATTCCCAGGGAGGAGGTCTGCAGAGAAGAGAATTTTGGAGCCATAGCTGGGGCCTTTGGTTTCTGTTTAACTCATGGAATCAAATCTTCTAGGTTTGCGGGCAGATCTGCACTACCTACGGATAGGATGGATTTCTATGGGTTACACAGAGCTCGGAGCAGGACCCACCTTTTTTCCTTGTTTCTGGTCCAGAAGGCCCTGCGTGGTGGTGCCGCCTGCTTTAAAGAGACCACACCTGGTGTGTCCCATCTGCTTTAAATACACCACACCTGGTTTGTCTTACCTGCCTTAAATAGTCTACACCTGGTGTATTCCACCTGCTTTAAATAGACCACACCTTGTGTATCTCACCTGCTTTAAATCATCTACACCTGCCATATCCCACCTGCTTTAAATAGACCACACCTTGTGTATCTCACCTGCTTTAAATCATCTACACCTGGCATATCCCACCTGCTTTAAATAGACCACACCTGAGTGACTCTACCTCCTCTATATCAGGGCGTGGGGCAAGGTGAGAACTGTGGGGACCACAGCCAGTCTCAGGAGGAGAGGACAGCCCTGGTGGCATTAGGCTGGCCAAGTACCCATGGCCTGAACATGCTTAGACACACACACAGCCTTGGTTCTGCTCAAAGACACATGGAATTGGACAGGGACTTGGGAAACGCAGCCAGATCCTGTTTTCTTTCCTTGTCATGACAGGGGAGCCCATCTGAGTAGGGAAGGCTGGTGTGGACATGCGTGCTGTAGACAGAGATCTAGAAGCTCAATGCCACTCTTTTTACCCTCATTAATTATGGTCAGCTCTGCCTAAAAGAGACATAAGTGTTCCCCAAAATCACTGGCTATGCAAACACCACTCAAAGAAAACCATACGTCTTATGGAAAAAACACAGGGTGGGGGCAGCCCTCAAAGAGAAAAATCACTGACGCACAAAGTATACACAATTTGTATTTGTCAATTGAAGAATGAATACTTAATTAACAAACAAAAAGATAAGAGCCTGTTAAAAACAGTAGCATGGTTTTACATATGCTAAATGGCTAATAAATATGTAAACAATAATATGCATGGGCAGATCCTCCCCATAAAAATATGTGATGTTGGCTTTGCAGAAATGGACATCAGAAAGGTGGCTGCTTAGGAAATATTGTAAAGCAGGGGAGGCGGTGCAATGGTCAAATGTTTGTCCCCCTCCCCAAATCCATGGGTTGAGATCCTCACCCCCTAAGGTGGTGGTGTTGGGAGGTGGGGGCTTTGGGAGGTGATGAGGCCCTGAGGGCGGAGCCTCATGGATGGAATCAGGGTACTTATAATAAAAGGGACCCCAGAGAGCTCCCTCGCCCCTTCCACCACGTGAGGACACAGCGAGAAGGCGCCGTCTATGAACCAGGACGTGAGTCACCACCAGACACAGCCTCTGCCACGCCGGGATCTCGCACTTCCAGCCTCCAGAGCTGTGAGCAATGAATGTCTGTTGTTTAAACCACTCAGTGTATGGTGTTTTGCTATAGCAGCACAAATGGACTAAGACAAGTGAGTTGCCTAAAAAATAACAAGCAGTTGTCGCCTTAGTTGTGAATGGATCCATGTGACTCCTAAGATATGTGTAAACTAAGGAAGCTGGTACACGGCTGAGGTGTGGACATGTGTGCTTTTTGCTTTTTGTTGTTGTTGTTGTTCAGGTGAAGTTTTCTGTTTGGATGCAACTGTATTTTCTCACCTGAAACTTGTGTGTGTGTGTGTGTGTGAAGGAAATCATGCAAAATTAAATGCAAAATTTGTGTTAGCCTGAAATTGTCCCTAGATATGTCAATTGTCTTGGAACCAATTTGTGTTTTCCAAAGAAGTGTTATAGAAGGATCAGTGGGTCTTTGTTTGTGTGTTTGAATTATATCCACCTATTCATTTCCTACTACATTCGGGGGCCTGCCCTAAGCCCTAAAAACACAGTGCAATGGAATAGAATACAACACAACACAACACACTACACTCCAGATGGAGACACTTTCTCCACCCACCCCTCAACTATGGGTCTATCCTTGTCAGCCATAGGATGTGTGTGTGTGCATACACACATAAATGCTCTCAAACATGCACACACACACACATTTTTTGCTGGGGGGAAGATACATCACTTTTCTGATACTTTCTACATTGCTTACCTCCTTATTGTTTTCACCCAAAAGTGCAATCATTTTGTCTGGACCAGAGAGGCGACAGTCAAGCTGTGGTGGAATGCATATGCGTTCAAGGAGTGGTCAGGAAGTCCCACCAACGCTGCTTTCTTTGGCTGCGAACAATTCCGTCTCTCCTGGGAGACTGGGAGGGGCCAGGATGTCGGTGATATTTTGGGAACTTCAGCAAGAAAATGGAGTGGAAGAGGGAGAGAGAGAATTCCCGCCCAGACAGCCTTGGAGAAGGTGGGACCGTGGCCTGTCTCAGGAGTAGTGGACAGTCAGGCGGTTACTCACTGTGACCCAAGTGCACGTAGCCTAAAAGCAAAATGATATGAAGCCCGAAATTCATTAACAGCTTCACTTATGGGTGGGTGTTTGCGTGTGCAGGGTTGATGGAAATTTAAGCAGGATGTCTGTCATTTTTATAAAGGGGGTGTATTCATCTGCTCGGGCTGCATAATAGAGTCCCACAGACCGGGCGGCTTAAACCACAGACGTTTGTTTTCTCATGTCCTGCAGGCTGGAAGTCCCAGATCCAGGTGTCTCAGAGCTGGTTCCTCCTGGGTCCTCTCTCCTGGGCGTGTAGATGTCGTCTCCTCCCTGTGTCCTCACGGGGTCGTCCCTCTGTGCGTGTCTGTGTCCTCATCTCCTCTGCTTATGAGGACGCCAGTCCTGCTGGATCAGGGCCCACCCTAGTGCCTCAGTTTACCTTAATCACCTTTTTAACATCCCCATCGCCAAACACAGCCACAGTCTGAGGTCCTGGGTGTCAGGGCTCCAACACAAGAACTTTAGGACCATTCAGCCCGTAACAGAAGCTGAGGATTTGTTATGGGTTTTTTTTTCCTTCCAAAAAGCTACCATCTGCTTGAGGAATTCAGATCTTTGCCGACCGAAATACTGAAATATGTCCTCTTTATTTTTGTCTCCCTTCAAAAATGCAACCCTTGCTCTTGTAGTCCTCACAGGACACTAAAAAAGTTTTATTTCATAAATGCCAACTGGAACCAAAAGAATGCTAGCCTCTTTCTCTTGTGCAGCACGTCCAACACAGCGTCTGGTGGGCTTTGCTCATGCCAGGGAAGGGAGAAGCAGAGAAAACAATTCAGGAGGGAAACATGACTCATCCTCCATGCTCAGGGAACCGTTTTCTTGCGGTGTTATGTTCCCTTGCATGAATTTGTGAAGCGGCACCTCCACACCCGATTGGCGGGATTTGGGGGCACACCTCACCTCACACTCGCCCACCTGCAAGCCAGTGCCCCAGAGACAGAATGGGCTGTAGCCCAATGCAAGGGGATTTTGTCTACAGCCAATGGTAGCATTTGATCCAACAGACACATCGTGTGCAAATGCAACATGCACATTGTCAGGGCTGAGAAACCAATAACCCAACATGAGGTCCTCAGAAGCAAAAGTTTCCCCCTGACCTTCTCCAGCCCTCCTGTCTCTGTCCCTTCCTCCTTTGAGGTAGCCATGGAAACTAGAATCCCTCCTCCCCAAGGCGGGTCATAGAAACCAGAACTCCTTTTCCCCAAAGCCAGCCGTAAACCCTAAAACTATGACTCCAACTCTCCCTCCACCTTTCTGTGCAAAACTGGCCATGAGGAAATTCTCTGACTGCCTTGTCTGGCTGTAGGTCATAAGACCCCCACTCCAGAGAGGGTCCTGTCCCCCACCCAGGAGGAAGGACGCTGCTCAGAGAGGCCAAGAAGAGTCTAGACAGGCCTTGCTGGGTCCCCCGCTCAGTCCGTCAGCATCAGATCACGTCCTTTTGTTCCATCATGTTTCTACATGGATGCGTTGAACCTGAGTGTAAACATGGACAGTTTCCCCTGCGTCTCGGGGTCTTCAACCTGAAGGCTGCCGTGAGCACATGTTAAATAAACGTGTGTGCCTTTCTCCTGTTAACCAATCTGCCTCATGCCAGATGCACAGTCTCTACAACGTGCACCTTTGAGATCAGGTGAAACTTCAAGGATGTCTACAGGGCCATGAGTCAAGGGGTTGCTTGGGGTGACCATTTCCAGATTCCAGAAAAATACAGCCATTCCTCTCTGCCGTGTGCATTTGCCTACATTTGGTCTGTTTGAGTGGCCACATGTCTTCCACACTTACCGTGTTTCCCCGAAAATAAGACCTACCCATAAAATAAGCCCCAGCAGGATTTCTAAGCATTTGCGCAATAGAAGCCCTACCCCGAAAATAAGCCCTAGTGACGGGTGTGGCTACGCAGCACATCTGCACAACTCGTGCATGTGGTCGCGGAGCGGTCAAAAACATGAGCAGCCCTTCTCATCTGCCCCATCGTGACAACAACTATCCCAGAGGTGACCGGAAAGGTGCGGGCAGCCCCACCAACAAGGTCGGCTCCCCCTGTCAGGTCCCGGCCATCCTGTGCGTGCTGCAAGCTGAGGCTTTGAGGGAACAATGACACATTCCCTGAAAATAAGCCCTAGGGTGTCTTCTTGAGGAAAAATAAATTTAAGACCCTGTCTTATTTTAGGGGAAACACGGTACTTACTCCATTCATGGTTAAGTTTCACTCCCTGCAAAACAGGGACTCTGTACCCAGCTTATCAATGGCTCTGAGAATCAATGGCACTTGGTGTGAAGCAGCTAACCCCAGTCTGATCCATGTCGAACACTCACTTGGGCTGGTTGTTATTAAACATCTGCCCAGATGCAAGGGAAAATATAGACTTCTCCCAAATCTCCTGGCTGATAGACCCTGACCTCTCACACAAGAAACAAAAATTTATTTAAAGCCAGGTGCTATGGCCCTTATCTGTAATCCCAGCCCTCTGGGGGCCCGAAGTGGGAGGACCATGTGAGGCCAAGAGTTTGAGACCAGCCTGGACATCACAGCAAGACCTCATCTCTACAAAAAATAATAATAAAAAATATAGCTGGACGTGGTGGCACCCACCTGTAGTCCCAGCTACTCGGGAGGCTGAGGTGGGAGGATCACTTGAGCCCAGCAGTTTGAGGTAAGTTATGGTTGTTCCACTACATTCTAGCCCAGGTGAAAAAGCTTAGACCTTATCTCAAAAAATTCATAAATAAAATAAATTATTTAAGCCTTGGCCTAGAGTAGAATGAATTATTTTACTATTTTGTCATTCATCAAAATAGTTGAAAAGGCTTGGGTGTTAACATTTTTTTTTTTTGGAATGATTTCACTTTAGGGCCAATCACGTAGTTTTTTAAATCACTGGTGCCGAATTGGTTTTCCTCTAGCAAATGCATTAGTATAGCTAATTGACATCTTTCAAGGTGGATCGAATCGAGGGCCAGCATTGAATTGCGTTTCTCTTGAAACTGGGTCATTTGCGAATGGAACCTTCAGACCCTGCCACTAAAAGATCATAAAACATTCGAGTGCAAATGTCTTCATTACAGGATGTCTCAATATATGTAACCTAAACATTTGTACCTCCATAACAATTCTGAAATAAAATTAAAAACAGATAATAAAACACTTCCACTTGTCAGGTCTAAAGGATCTATTTGCAAATGTCCCGCTTATGAGAGAAATATTTCGTACAAACCTAGACTCCATCACTTCTGGCGTGATTTTCAACGCAATTTTTAACAATTAAGATTTGCACGATCCTTTGGATTTCTTTTTATTGTGACTGCTTTCCTGGATGATGCATGTTTCTTAAGAGCACTTCATTGTTGGCAAATTAGTCGGCTGTCGACAAATCACTTAAATGTCGACCCAAAGCATTTATGCTGTGTCTCAGGGCACAATGTTTAAATTGCATTCCTAGGATCATCTCTGCTACGGCTTTTGCTCCACTTCACATACTAAGGTTCATAGCATGGGGCGACTCCAGGACGTGAAATAAGGCTTCCTTTCTCTCCAGAGTAGACACATTCCTGGGAGGGAACGGGGGTGAAGCCCCACAGCATTCCATATGCAGTGGTTGGGATTTTTGCAGCTACTATCAATAGAATATTTTAGCATCATCCAAATTTCTCCTCTGCAGTGACTCATGGCACTCTTGTGCTCAGCCGGGCGACATCTGCCCTGGGCTACTGGCCATTAGCTCTTTCAAATAGCTTTACAAAATATGCTACTCACTGCGCTTCTGTTTTTAGAGCTGCTTCCAGGGTAAAGTTCATGGATATCATAGAATCGATGCTGTTCTGAGCTAAAATGACAAAGCTGGTCCCGTTGGACACGGATGCACTTGGACACCTAAGCTGCACCCGCCCCTTTTCCTACCTGGGACTCCTTGTCTAAGCAGGTAGACTCCTCAGGACTTCATGGCTGTCAGCTCAAGATGGTCCCTAGAAGCATCTACCCTTGACAGTGAACTCTATCAACCCTTGGCTACTGTTAGAATATCGGAAGATTACTGCTGAAAAAAAACTAAACTGTACTCACGGAAGTCAAGTGGTCATTGCACACACATTCTAGATTCTTCTGGTGACCTTTCATATGGGAAGCCCCTACAATGAATGGCTCAGACAGTGTGAGATGCACCATGTGTTATATTATCTCAGTTAATCTTTATAATGAGCTATGATGATGGTAGCTACCATTACTTTTGCCTCAGCTAGGCTCCCCAGAAAACAGAGTACCCTTGGGAGGGTAGTAGGTGGAGGCTTTAAAGACACTCTATAAAAAAGACACCTGCACTAGAATGTTTATAGCACCAAAATTCACAATTGCAGAGATGTGGAAACAACCCAAGTGCCCATCAATCCATGAGAGGATTAATAAAATGTGGTGTATGTACACCATGGAGTTCTACTCAGCCACAAAAAACAATGGTGATCTAGCACCTCTTGTGTTATCCTGGATGGAGCTGGAGCCCATTCTTCTAAGCAAAGTATCCCAAGGATGGAAAAACGAGCACCACATGGACTCACCATCAAATTGGTACTAACTTATCAACACCTACAGACACATACAGCAATAACATTCATCAGGTGTCGGGCAGGTGGGAGTGGCAGGAAGGGATGGGTAAATTCACACCTAACGGGCTCAATGCACTCTATCTGGGGGATGGGCACATTTCGACTCTAATGATACAAAAGCAATTTTGGGCTCAATGATACAAAATGTAGCCAAAATGTTTGTACCCCCATAAATTCTGATATTTATAAAAATAAATACATAAATAAAATTCCATGAACACAATGGCTTTTTTTTTTCTTCTTACTTGACTCCAGATCCCATCCGCCAGCAACAAAGCTTAGCATTGAAGAAACTTCCAGACCAAACTACTTATGCAAAAAAAAAAAAAAATCCCTGTTCTTTAAAAGAAAGCAATCTGGCTGGGACATCTCTGAGGTTGTGTAGAGAAATCGATAATTCTATTTACCAAGGGTTATCAAACTCTTACTGAGAGCTTATGATGTCCCTGGAAGCTCGGTGGGATACTGGCCAGTTCCAACAGCCCCAGGATGTGTTTTTATTATAATATCACCCCCATTTGGGGCGGGAGAGATGGGGAAGGGGGCGGACACTGAGGCGTCCCGTCACCAGGTGGCATCTCACACCTAAGGCGTCAGAGCTCAGAGGCGTTGACGTCTAACCCCCAGCAACTCACCTGCAGTATCCAGGGCTTCAAGAATCCTCTGGCTAAGCTCTTAAAACCAGAAAGATGGCACAACGGTGTAAAAACACAAAGCAAACACTGATAGTAGGAGAAGAGACAATAACTCCCTGGGGGTTGTCCTGACCCCAATATCTTGCCCTAATGTGTGTTTTGCATGTAGTTAGAAAAACATAAAATAAAAAGCAAATGCTGCAGAGGCAGCAAAAGATGTCGTGGTGAAGACTTTTCCAAGACTGTGAAATCCAGTATCTCCTTCCCATACGCGGGTTATTTTGGACAACCGGTTTTGGTTTTCTGGAGCTCAGATTGCAGACAGGAACCTTGCTCCAATGAAAGAGATTTAAACATCCTCAAACCCAGTGGTCACTCACTTGGGGTCTCGGGGTCCACGTTCCTTCTCCGGGTCATGGAGAACTGCTGTCCAGTAGAACGGTCTGAAGTGACCAGAATGTTCCACAATCTGTTCTACAGTCCAACAGCCAGCTAGTAGCCACAGGGCGTTTGAAATGCAGTGCCCAGTGGTGACCAGGGAAACAGGTTTTTAATTTTATTGCTATTAATTCATTTAAGTGTTTCTGGATGTGATTAACATTCAAATTGGTGGATTGAGTACAACAAATTATTCTCTCCAGTGTCGGTGGGTCTCGTCCTATCTCTTGAAAGCCTGAATTGAACCAAAACGTGGAGGAAGAAAGAATTTGCTTTCTCTGGTTGTCTTTGAGCTGGGACATTGGTCTTCTGCCTCCAAACAGACTTGGACTAAAACTCACACCCTCAGTTCTCCTGGGTCTTGGGCTCTCAGACTGGAGCTCACATCACTGGCTTTTGTAGGTGTCCATGTTACAGATGGAAGATGATAGAATTTCTTAGTTTTCATAATTGCCTGAGCCAATTCCTTCGTATATATGTATATGTATCTCCTACCGTGTTTCCCCCCAAATAAGACAGGGTCTTATATTTATTTTTCCTCAAGAAGACACCCTAGGGCTTATTTTCAGGGGATGTGTTATTGTTTTTAAGTATGGTACAACCATCTACATTGATTCAAATATAGTTAAGTCGTCTTCTTCTGGAACATCGTCATAACTCTCCAAACCCCGAATTCCATCCTGAATTTCTTGCGACTCTATTTCCTTTAGAACCATCGGCCCCAGTCTCTCATGTCGAGCACTAGAGCTCTCATGGGGCAGATGAGAAGGGCTGCTCGTCTTCTTGACCGCTCCGCGATGAAATGCATCACTAGGTCTTATTTTCGGGATAGGGCTTCTATTGCGAAAATGCTTAGAAATCCTCCTAGGGCTTATTTTGTGGGTAGATCTTATTTTCGGGGAAACACATAGTTAGTTCTTTTCCTTGAGAGCCCTGACTAGCACACTTGATCGCTGTATTCTTATCCCATGTTCCCACCTGCTGAGCCCCAACCCATCACACTGGACTCAGGGGGACCCCAGAGAAACCTGGGTGCCACCTGCTTTCTAGCAGAAAATCTCCTCTTCCTGAGTGATAACACACGTGCATGTTTCCGTGGATGGCACAGTATCTGAGACAGCTAAGATAGTATCGTCTGTTTCCTCGGCTACAATTTGAGGCTGCGGGAAGAGGTTCACTTTTCTTCCTACAGACTTTTACAATTGTGCTTCCTGGTGTGTTGGGTTCTCCTCACATTCCTGCAGACTTCCTGTGAGTGAAACCCGATCGCCACTGTGTTCTGGGTGCAGCGTCCATGTACAGGTGGGTGGATCATGGGTTAGAAGAAGACACAGTCTCGAGGGATTGACCTGGATCCCATCCGGTGGGCTGGGCTCACCCTTAAGTAACCCTGACCACCACGAAATTTTGTCCACAAGGGAAGCATTTTTGCCCATGCTAGCAGACTTTCTGGTCCCAGTGAGATTGAGCTACTTTGTGCTAGGCAGGAAATGTTTACCATTATTAAACTTTCCATAACACTTCATTTGCATTATACCACCTGAAGCAACTTGCTTCCCAAAGTGGTTCTTGTAAGCACAGGGTTTATTTGCGTGTAGAAAAGAACTAAACCAGAATTAAAGTAGGCCAAGATTGACACATTCCTGACTTTCGCTCCTCCTGGATTAAAAATATCCCGAAAGAGAAAGTATTTCTCTAAAGCAATGTCGAAACTCATGTGTATTCATTTATTGCAAATGGAATCCAAACGCTGAATTTTCACCATTAGTTTTGGGCTCGGCTTCATTCCTTTTCTCCCCTCTGGTTTTTTTTTTTCTTTTTTTCCTTTTTTTAATTTCTGAAGGCACATCCAAAAATTACAAACAGAAAATAATTTAACAAGTTCTCTATCCTGAGGTATTTTTTTGTAATCTAAGGTGTCAGTGCAGCCGTTTTAAATTTATATATTTTCGCAAAGAAAAATACATCCTCTTCCACGCGTATTAAGATATCCTTACAGCTGAATCGTAAAGTGTGCCTGCTCCAAGTGCCAGAGGAATGAAGAAAACAGATTCTTCTTTCTTCAGTCATGCAGAAATGCATTAAATTATTTTTATGGCTTCTTTTAGCCAACTTAAGGGATATTCAGGTTGGGTAGTTAAAATGCTAATAGTTTTGAGGTTGACAGAACTCACGCATGACGCCATTAAGATGCCTTTGACCTATTGACGACCTCTTTCAACTCCACTCTGCAGGGGTCATAGAGACATTTGTTGTTCTCAGCATCGCATCAGAAATAGTGGCCTCCAGAATTTGTCATCATTCTGGGTCCTTCCAGCTCAGTCTCCTCTAGGGTCCTTGCTCCACGCTACCTGGGCATCAATGCATTGACCAATCCACTTTTATTTCCACAACTTGTATTCAATGCCGTGGTCCTAACTCTGTCACCTAGGTAGCCATGCATTGATCAACTGATTTTATTTCCACAATTTATATTCTACGTCATGGTTGGCAGTTAAAATCTGAGCTTTGCAAACACCCTTAGCACACTGGTTCCTTCTGACAACAGGATCTAATATCAACTCTGCTCAAACTCCACCTGACAACTTACCTGAGCTAGATATTGCTGGAATGAAATCACACCACGCTGCCCATTGGTCCATACCAGCATTTCCCGCCACTAACTTTCTGTTCTTAGTTTCTAAGATCATTACTGTAGCCCCCCACATCCAAGGTTTCACATTCCATGGTTTCAGCTAACCGCAGTGCAAAACTATGAAAAGGGAAACTGCACTGGGTAGATACCCAGTAGTGGGATTGCTGGATCAAATGGTAGTTCTACTTTTAGTTCTTCGAGGTACCTCCATAATAAAGACACCTGCACTCAAATGTTTATAGCAGCACAGTTCACAGTTGCAAAGATGTGGAAACAA
>VBSM01003163.1:477409-493536 GCA_008086735.1 Cheirogaleus medius
GCAATATACATAACCATAATATTTGTACTCCCATAATATGCTGAAATTAAAAAAGTAAATTAAAAAAATGATCCTTTCTGTTTTGTTATTCTTTTATTGTTTTCTGTGCGTGAGTTGTATGCAATACAATCCACGTTTTTAGAATTAAATTGTCAATATTCATTGTAACAATAAGAACATCAACAGGTAATATTTTCATGAACCAACCACTGCAGGGATTTGCTTCACAAGGAGGCCCCAGGCTCAAAACTAGCCTGAGTTAAAAATGCAACGCGCATGGCAGTCAGCGTGGTAGATGGAGAAGAGGGAAGGAGGTGGGATTGTCCAAAGGAGAAGTGACTATCAAAGAAAGACACAGAGAGATGCCATCCTGGGTTTTGATGATGGAAGAAGAAAGGCTCTTGTGGCTAGAAAAGGCAAGAAAAAGCATTTACCCCTAATCCCCTAAATCGAGAAGACACCCCTACTGACACCGTGATTTTAGCCCAGAAAGACCCAAGTCAGACTTCTCCCCTCCTGAAACTGTCAAACAGCAAATTGGTGTTGTTCCCAGTCACTGAGTTTGTGGGAATCTGTCACGACAGCAAACAGGAGACCGGTACACTCAATTCTATTTCAATATTTGCCATCAACCTCTTTCAAGGTTCTCGGAGTCCTTGCACGTTGCTATCAGGTTCAGTATTCCCAGTGCCTGGCTTTTATTACCATCATGGTTAAGAACAAAGCAAAGAAAATCACTCTGAGTGGCTTGGCAGGCTTCCAAGTCCCACCAAATTCTTAGTTTGACATTCAAAGTCCCTGACCCTACTACGCTAACACACACTGACCCTATTCTATCCCCCTTCCCTGGGTATACTCTGTGTGTTCCTGGCAGAATGGACAATTTTCTATTCTTGAAACAATTTGCCAAAATGCCATTATCTCTGTGTGTCTCTGTGTGTGTGTGCGTGTGTATGTGTGTGTGTGTACCTTCCACTTGGCTGGTATTGCTTCTGAATTTTTGAAATGTTATCTTTTCAATCTTTGGAACAAACGTCTACTCATTAATTCATTTCAAACGGATCATTGGACTTGTTTGTTTCTCGCTGTCTTCTAGCAAGGGCTCTTATCTCACCTTGCAGTGAGACATGCGTGTGTTCCCGTGTGTTTGAGCACGTGTGTTATAAATACCATGCCCGCTAGCCAGTAAACTCTTAGTAGAGGATTTGGGGAGATGACCAGCACCAGATATTTAACAATAAAGACAGGCACGCACGCTTACCTCTTCAAAAAGAAAAAGAAAAATCACTTCGCATGTGATTTAATCTTCTAATCCTAAATCCTCAGGAAAAACGCCAAGAGCAGACATCGACATTCCTGTTTTCCACGACGCACCTGCTCTGTGTTAAGACTTCATTAACCAGCACGTGATCAAGGTGAGACACGAACCACATTATTTTGAATCTGAGCTCTTTCTCGTCTCACTTTGTGCTGTGCACACTGAGCTCTGAGAACATACCCTTAAATTGATTCAATCAGGTAAATCCCAGGCATTCAGAACAAAGTTCGGGGCGAGTTACTGAAAGCCTAGACTTGTTTCGCTCTCTAAGATTGAGGCCAAAAGAGGAAAATTGCAGACGGTAGTTGTTAGGGACTCAACTGTAACCTCCTAAAATTACTGTGTTGACGTCCTGACCCCCAGGGCTTCGGAAAATGACTGTATCTGGAGATGGGTCTTTAAAGAGATGATTAAGGTAAACTGAGGTCACTAGGTTGGGCCCTGATCCAACAGGACCGGTGTCCTTATAAGCAGAGGAGATGAGGACACAGACACGCACAGAGGGACGACCCCGTGAGGACACAGGGAGGAGACGGTGTCTACACGCCCAGGAGAGAGGACCCAGGAGGAACCAGCCCTGAGACCCCTGGATCTGGGACTTCCAGCCTCCAGGATGTGAGAGAACAAATGTCCTTATTTAAGCCACCTGGTCTGTGGTACCTTGTTATGGCCTCCTGAGATGACTAATACAATGGTCTTGTCTGGGCCTGTTTCAGAGTGGCAAGGGTTTCTTGTACTTTTAGAGAGAGAGAAGATAGAGCTTGTAAACTGAATGGCAAGGACTGAGAACTTCAGTTTGATTTGGGATACTTTTCGTCATTGCCTGTGATTTGGAAAGAAAAGATGACAGAGGTGATTCTACTGAAACCTCCGCGCAACCGTTTGCAAGTGGCCTCTCGCTGGGTCACCGACAGGGCAGAGCGTGAATGTGAGTTTGAAGGTGGCCCACACAGGTGGCACACACAGCTAGCGTGTTCTAATGCACGCCACCCGGGAACTCCCATGGCCGTGGCCACACCAGAATGGCCGTGGGGAAGGTGCTCTGGCATGGGAGTGAACCTAAATCACAGTTTTACTTGGGTCCCGAGAAACTGTTTAACCACTTCGATCTGGCGTTCACCGGCCGCGAAGCCTCGCCCACAGCCGGCACTCACAGTCCGCACGGTGGTGTGTGCTGTGCATTGACGACGCATCCGTTTTGCTCTTGTGTGATAAGGAAAGCTTTAAAGCACTGAAAGCTTGTTTGACTTTACAGGCAGCTTTAGGAAAATAACTAGAATAACTCCTACTAAGGACTTGCTAAAAGGTCATAGATTCGTAGTCACTTATTAGCTGAACGTGCACACTGCAACTGCAGAGATAAAAGCAAAAGCTTTTGGCTGTCGACTAAAGTCGACGCTCCACTGTGTGTGTTCATATCACGGCTGTCGGCTAAAGTCGATGCTAGCATTCATCTGTGGCTGATGACTATAGTCGACGCTGGTCCCAAAGTGGTTAAACACTGGCAAGCCACCGAGACCCGGAATCTTTGTCACCATACTGAAAATGGAATTAATTAGCAATGGTATGCACTCAACACACACTTAGAGTTCACTGCAATACTGAATCAGTGGAAAATATTTTACTGAAATTTCTGTCCAAAATAAAAAAAAATAAATGGATAAGTGAATTTCCTTCTGCAAGGTGGAGGTATACATGCGTGGTTGGGTGCATGCACTCACCCCACACAAGCATTCGTTGAACAGCCAGAGAGTCAGTTTTCCAGATTTCTTAACCTGCAAGACAGGACTCCACAAAATAGAGAATGTCCATGTTTATTTTTATCCTTACAGGATGTTATCCTTTTGAAAATATTACCCAAGAGTGGAGGAAACAGAATGACTAGCTTCTGGAAAACAGGTGCCTCTAATATCATGATTTTTTTCATCGACTGGCAATTCTTCATGGCTGTCCTTACTTCGCCTAGAATTCATGGGGAGCTCAAATGACTTTAGCTTCAGGATCATAAAATACAAGGCACAAAGATCCCTGTTACAATCGTCCCCCACACAAAAAAAGTAACTATGTGAAATGATGGATGTGTTAGTCTGTTCCACCTTAGTAACCATTTTAAGTCTATATGCATCCCATAACAGCAGTGTTACAAACCTCAAATACACACAATGAGATTTATTAATACTTAAGAATAATAGGGCAAAAAGAGAGAATTGGTCTTTACGCATTTACAAGCATTTGCAAACAGTAACCACAGTCTCTCTAGGCAAGATGTTCATGGTTTATTGACTGCATTAAATCAAGATATTCTATAGTATTGAGTGGCCCTCAATAGCAAATCCAAGCAGGCTCTCCAAACCTAAAAAGAATATCCCTAACTTGCCCCATGAATCCCAGTAAGTATTTGCACCTGTGTGTGTATGTGTGTAGGTGCATCTGAGTTCTAAGTCATGGAAATAAGAAAAACAAGACCAATAACTTGGGTGGTTAAGAAACTTGTTATGGGTGGATTGCATCTCCCCAAATTCACATGTTTGTTTTGGGACTTCCCCAGGGAGGTGCAGATGGGCTGGCCCTCTGACAGGGTGCTATGATCTAAATGTCTGTGTCCCCCAGAATTCCTATGTTGAAACCCTCACCCCCAAGGGGATGGAGTTAGCAGGTGGGGCCTTTGCAAAGTGATTAAGTCATGAGGGTGGAGCCTCATGGATAGGATCAGTGTCCTTATCAAAGGAACCCCAGAGAGCTCCCTCACCCCTTCCACCACGTGAGGACACAGCGAGAAGGTGCCATCTGTGAACCAGGACGTGAGTCTCCACCAGACACAGCCTCCGCCACGCCGGGACCTTGCACTTCCAGCCTCCAGAGCTGGGAGCAGTCAATGTCTGGTGTTCAAGCTGCCTGGTCTGTGGTCCCCTATTGCAGCAACCCAAAGTAACACAAAGCAAATGGATGTTTTGATACAAAATAATTATGACAATGATTTGGCGATTATTAATAATAAAGGAATTGGGAGAATGAATATTACAAATATTGTTTGCTGTTTCAGCTTCCAGATATTACTGATGTGCAGATCTAAGCAGAATGTATCCTGAACCTATCCTTTATAGAATGTATACTTTCAGGAGAGGAATAAAGAAGAGAAATAATAAGAAGAGGAAGGAAGAAATAACAAGCAAAAAGAAGGAAGAAGAGATGTAAGGGGAGAAACTGTGGTTAAACCGTACTGTTAAAATTGGCTAATTGAGTTATTTTCCAAACACAACATTATTGATATGTTACGTAGAAACGCAAAAATATGTAAAACAGGCAAAATGCCAATTCCTCATTGCACATAAAAAAATACATTAGAGATCACTTTTATAGGTATAACCAGGACATAATACTACCCTTCATGCACAATTTGGGATATTCTATTTATTAACATAATAGTTGACAGATTTAAGATCATTTCAGCTTACCAGGACCTTGTTCATCTGCCTGAGATAAACTTTCCTTACAAAAAAAGATGAAAGATGTGAAATTCATAGGCAGCAAATAATTCTGTGAGATTATCTGAAAAACTCACTAAACTGATGTATCGATTGCAACATTGCTATCTTCAATTCTATTCGTTAGTTACTTTTGAAGCTCAACATTTAAACATATGTCATATAATATTTTACATGGCAAAGATAAGGAGCCAAAAATTTCACTTATGAAAGTCAATACTTACTGTACAACGGAAATGTATTGCCCTAGGCAAACAATTGCTATGTTTAGTCTCACATATCTTTTAATATAAGGCTAATTTGAGTCCCTCATATATTTTCAAAATTTCATTGCCTGTGCTTTATAATGAGAATGTTACACCTAAATGTTCATGTCTCAAAATTCCATGAGAAGAGAAATGAAAATTAGAGGTGAGGCAGATAACAATGGGCATAGTTTCAAAGGTTGGTGATTTAGTTTATTCGAAACAGCTTAGGAAATGGAACTGTGCAAATAACTGATACATAGTGTCTTAGTCTGGTTGGGTTACTGTAACAAAATACCATAGATGGCACAGCTTATGAACAACATTGATCGCTCCCAGCTCTGGAGGCTGAAAGTGCAAGATCCCAGCGTGGCAGAGGCTGTGTCTGGTGGGGAATCACGTCCCGGTTCACAGACGGCGCCTTCTCGCTGTGTCCTCACGTGGTGGAAGGGGCGAGGGAGCTCTCTGGGGTCCCTTTTATTATATAAGGACACGGATCCCATCCCTGAGGCTTCACCCTCAGGACCTCGTCACCTCCCAAAGGCCCCACCTCCCAACACCATCACCTTGAGGGTGACCTTGAGACTGAAGATGTCAACATAGGAATTTTGAGGCGACACAGATATTCAAACCATAGCATGTACACACACAAATAAATACATATTTATGTTTATATGTGTATGTGTATACACACATTTTATACAGATATTAAGCACTTGTTGCAGATATATGTGTATATATATAAAATAACGTATATATACCAAATTCATTACCCATTTTTATACATAATAATCTTATTTAATCAACTATAAAGAACGGTCTCCTACATTGTTTAGTATGAATTAAATATTTTAAAATTAAAAGAAACAGATACATTTTAGTTAAAGTAACAAAATTCCCCTCCCCGAAAGATGAGCTCTATGTGATGGATGAGGAGCTAGGGAAAAACACATTTATCACATAGATTTTTTTTCATATGATTCTGCATGTGACCCCCACCAAACTCACAGATACTTTCTTGCTAGTATACCAATGGATTATCACTAAAAACTCTATTTCTTTGAATCCTTTCTTAAGATCAAGCAAAGTCTGCTGTCTGTTTCTTTTTCAGTTCAATAATATCATAAATGACTTTAAAGGGTCCTTATTATTATGATATCTTATTATTTGTTTCTATCAACTGCAGGGTTTTTAATAGCTCATGCCGAGTGTTCCTGTACACTGTATTTTCTTGCCACTCCTGGACAACAAAAGGTTCATTTTTCTCCTTTAAAGAGGCATTCTATGAAAATCCTTTTATATGTATTTTTGCATTGTAAGATGGATATTTGATAAACTTATTATACCATTTACTTTCTTCACAACAGAGTTTCAACAAAACACCAAAGGTCTACCAACAGTTAGCATTAAAACTGCATGTCTGTTTTGGGGAACTGCAGAAATGTCTGTTCCAATCCTCATGGGTGGAGCAGGAGACGGCTAAGTGGTTTCCTCTTTTGTCAAAGAGATTTTTGTTTTTACACAGACATTAAATTATTAACATCAGCCATTTTGGAACACAAACTTTGCTTTTAATGCAAGACAAATTTTTTTGTTTGTCTTCAATTTTAAGTGTTGTGGTCGATGAAGTTTCTTGACAATCCCTTTGGGCAAAGTAGATGATAACCATATGGAGCTAATAAATGCATTAATAAATGAGTATAAAAATAAATAAAAAATTAATCAATCAATTAATTAAATGAATAAATTAATAAATAAATTAAATGAATGAATACATTAATAAATGAATGAATTAATCCAGAAATATCAGTACTTGTCAATAGTTCTGTTATGAAGTCTTCAACAACCCTGTGTTTGTTGGAACCAATTCAGAATTATTTTCTGGGGAAAATTTTTCCCCACCAAAGATAATTCCCAGTCCCTGTCTGTGCAAATTTGGGGTGGTATCCATTAAATGCACCATTTTGCTAAAGGTCTCCCTTTTCACGAGAAGACCCAATCCTAACTTTTGCTCACTTGGTTGCCTTGAATATCTGGACTTTTAGGTTCTTGCTGAAGATGTCAACTATGAAATCTCTACTTCTCCATCTTCCTCAGAATGCAAGGTAAACTTCGTTACTCAGGAAGGATTGTGAGGGAGACATCCCATCCTTCTCTCTTTCTCTCTCTCTATATATATCCTAAGTTTTACCCTGGAGTCAGCTAATAACATTAAAATGCTTAGAGTTACATTTTAAAAAGCTTTAGACTTGGACTTCAATATGTCTAAGGCACTCCTACATCTAAGAATAAATTTCCCTTGCAAAGTTTAAGCTTCCTGTAGTCACATATTGATTTCAATACTTTGAACAGTTTTTTAAAAATCTAAGGAACTTGCTGGATTTTTAGACAGGATTCAGTAATATGCTGTGTGCTAAACCCTTGGATCAAGATATGCATACATATTATCTTTACATCTGTGTGTCTAGGGTTTAGAATGATGCTCATTGTTGAATTAAATGAGTCTACTTCTGTGTCATGCAGTTATTAGGTTGGTGCAAAAGGAATTCAGGCTTTAGCATTGTTGAAATTTGCCATTTGATATTGGAGTATATTCTTAAATAAATGTGGTTATGGTATACATCATTTTAACGTGCATTTCTCGCTTTAGGTTTTTTTGCTAATGACTAATTACTTGCTGTTTGTTTTGTATTTATTGTGGATGATGGAAATGATGTTAGACAAAAAGCAAATTCGAGCGACTTTCTTATTAGAGTTCAAAATGGGTCATAAAGCAGCGGAGACAACTTGCAACATCAATAATGTATTCAACCCAGGAACTTCTAATGAACGAACAGTGCAGTGGTGGTTCAAGAAGTTTTGCAAAGGAGACGAGAGCCTTGAAGATGAGGAGCACGGTGGTCGGCCATCGGAAGTTGACAGTGACCAACTGAGAGCAATCATTGAAGCTGATCCTCTTACAACTACATGAGAAGTTGCCAAAGAACTCAAGGTCAACCGTTCTACGGTCATTCGGCATTTGAAGCAAATTGGAAAGGCACAAAAACTCAATAAGTGGGTGCCTCGTGAGCTGACCGAAAGTGAAAACAATTGTCGTTTTGAAGTCTCGTCTTCTCTTCTTGTACGCAACAACAATGAACCACTTCCTCAATCGGATCGTGACGCTACAGGAATAGACAAACTTATTTCTCATTGGCAAAAGTGTGTTGATTGTAATGATTCCTATTTTGATTAATGAAGGTGTGTTTGAGCCTAGTTATAATGATTTAAAATTCAGGGTTCAAAACTACGAGTAGTGTTGCACCAACCTAATAGCTCCAAACCACATATGGAGACACACGTTGATTCTAATGTTGGTGGCCTTCCACGTGCAACACACACATGCACGCACAACACACACGCATGCACATTACCACCCTCCTTTTCAAGTTCTGGGTCTTTCAGGAATGTGTCTATGAGACACTGCCTTTGCAGCAACTGGGGAAACAGAACAGTAGGAACACGTAATTTAGGGAGAGAATTCCAAAGGCAACAGTCGACCAAAGTATTCCTCCTTTGCAAATTAATTATTGCAACTGAGGGGAGAAGGATTGCTACTAAGTGCTCATCAACCACCTCACCCCCTGCCAGGAATGTTGATCCTGAGCCTTGGCACCCTGAGCAAACAAATCACTACACGCTTCCCGGTCTGAGGACCTAAATGGAATAAAACAATCATTAAGATTAACAAGATTGGAGGTAAGAAGGACAGAAGCGTCAGAGAGTCACGTATGATCAGATTTCCAAAGTGTAGAAGAGAAAGGAATGTAAGTCGTAGAATATTATTATGTTAAGCGTGTCCCCATGAGCTGGATAAGAAACAACCTCAGACACCGTCATGCATTACGCTGTGTGAGCTACTCAAGAACATTCTGTGCTCTTCAGAATTCTCATCAGAGCCGGAGGTCCACCTCCTGAGAGAGAGAGTTTCCTATAGAACGTTGTCCTCCTCCAAGACAGGCTTCCTAGTAGCTAACTACTTAGACAGCATAGTAGGAGTTGTGTTCATTTTCTGTCATTCGTGGGTGCATGTGGCATGCCTATGCAGTGCCGGACACGGTGTTAGGTGCAGGAAACCAAAGAGTGAACAAAACCAGACAAGCGTGCTTGTGGAACTCACAGACTAGCAGAGGCAGACAGGAATAAGAAAACAAAAATCAGACAAACGGACTGTGGTGGGTACCATGAAAAAAATAAACACGATGCCAGGATCATATGTAAGCAGAGGACAGGGTTGGTGGAGGAGGGCAGAGATGGATCCCTTGTGTCCCAGGGAGAAGACACAGCAAAGCCCCAAGTGTCTGCAGCAGGACCATATAGACGTGGAGAAATGCCAGGTGTCTGTCCAGAGGGTGGGTGGAAAATGGAGAGAGGTGATAAATAACAGCATGGAAGGAAGAAAGGTGAGTTGTGTGGGCGGTGACAAAAATAGCATTTATCGTCGGAGCAATGCCAAGTGGTTAAAAAGATTAAGGAAGGAGAAATGCCATGAGTCAGGAGGAATTCTGGAAAGTTCTCTGCCTCTACAGGGTGGAGAGTATGGATTAGAGCCAGTCCACAGGGTGGTCACTTAAGAAACAGATAAAGTGTCCAGGTGAGAAGCAATGGTTGTTCCCACTACACTGTTGGTGGTCAAGATGCAGAGATGAAGGCCAACTAGAGCCATCCATGAGGGCAGGTCATGGATCGGATGACGCAAGGAGAAGAAAGATCTCTAAGTTCTCAGCTTGTGCCATGGGACCCGGAAAGCTGGACCGCAAGTTGGATTCCTGGTCTTGATGAGTTGAATGACTTTTGAGATATCTGAGAAGACACACCAGAAAGGTACTTGGACCTAAGCGTCTGGACTGTGTGCACAAGATCTTGGCTGGAAACATATGTTTGGAATGGCTTGTCTAGAGGTGGTGGTAAAACTCAGAAAAATGAAAGAGACTAAAACAACTCAGGATAGAACTTTGAGGAGCTGCAACGTCCAACAGCCTGGTGAACAACGGTGAAGCTCAAAATGTATCCTGTGGGCTGAGTGACATTAACTGAATGGTGATGAGGAGTAGAGACTTCAGATACCAACAAATCAAAGACTGCTGTTCACCATGGTCTTGTAGCTATGTTTCCACTTCATTTTATGTCATCTGCTGAGGATATATCACATCATCTTATGTATATATCGCTAGAAAGAATTTGCCGCCTGTGACTTCTTTGACCAGTATATACAAGTTTGACTTAAGTAAGACGTTGTGGATTATATTTCAACGGCTGAAGGACAACCTCTATGTTTCTCATCTCCCTCTAGAGAGTGTGCTGGGATTTTCATTGTTTCGAAAGCCTGCAATAGAAATAACGAATATGCAAAGACAGATAATGTCCACTTTCTAAGAAATTCCAGAAGTCATCGAGTCCATGAAAAGGAGAAGACCATTCCTGAAAAAATTACATTCGCCGTTTCAGAAATTGATGACATGTCACAAGTTCCAGAAGGAGCCAGAAGAATCCCCCGCCAGCCACCCAGACAGATCTGTTCATGGGCTCAGCTCCCATGTGTGGGAAGAAGCAGTTTTGTTTCTCCGGACGTCAGCGTTTCTCTGCGTGTTGGCCGAGCTGCAAAAGCCATTTCCACCCTGTGCTTGCCTAAGGGGCCAGGTGGCTTTGAAGGACGTGTTCTCCAGATGCCCCGGCAGGTCCTGCTTGGGGGAAAGGAGGTTGATCCAATTTGTGAAGAAGCAAGAAATGGATGGATGTCATCAGCCCAGGAATCCCAGAGAAGGGAATGATAGCTCCTTCTTCCCTGCAAGAACACGATTATCTTGAGATTCCTACCGAATGGTCTCTTGGTTTCTCAGAGGCCACAGGAAATGTTTCGGGTGAGAATTTGGCCGCTGCTGGAGGCAGCAAGTTTGGGGAGAGGAAATTGTTCTCCCACGCAAGGAAGGGGCTGGGTGCGGTGGCTCACGCCTGTAATCCTAGCACTCTGGGAGGCAGAGGCGGGAGGATCGTTTGAGCTCAGGAGTTTGAGACCAGCCTGAGCAAAAGGGAGACCCCTACTTTACTAAAAAAATAGGAAGAAATTAACTGGACAATTAAATATATATATATAGAAAAAATTGGCCGGGCATGGTGGCGCATGCCTGTAGTCCCAGCTACTCAGGAGGCTGAGGCAGGAGGATCGCTTGAGCCTAGGAGTTTGAGGTCGCTGTGAGCTAGGTTGATGCCACAGCACTCGAGCATGGGCAACAGAGAAAGACACTGTCTCAAAAAATAAATAAATACAAATAAAGTAAAGCAAGGAAGGGATGAGGATCGGAAGCCCCCGGGTGGTCGGCTGAGAGAGACAGGAGAGCTCTCAGGGCGGCAGGGCAGGATGCAATAGCTGGGTTCCTCCTTGCCGCTCCCTTTTTAACCCTGTGCACCTTGGAAGATTCGTCCCTGGTGAAGTTATGAGACCAGACAGCCGAGTAGAGAGAGGGTGCACAGACTCGGGGAGTTTTTCTGAGCAACTTAAGTCAGGAAAAGCCGTAGCCCCGGGGCTGACTCCGCGTGATCGGGACTGATGTGGAGCACATTTTTGCATATGGAGATGCGTCTGTGTGCTTCTGCAGGTCAGTCCCGGGCTATGAGGGTTAGAGGACGCATCTGCATAAAGCAGCAGCCATAGCTCCGGGAGCTGCAATTTTATGAACCTTTAACTCCAAGGCAGCTGGCTTCATTGCTCTAGGACATGGTTCTGAACTCGAAGTTTCCTGTATGTATTGGTTTCCTTCGGCTGCCATAAAAAAATAACACAGACCGGGCAGCTTAAATAAGGACGTTTACTCTCTCACATCCTGGAGGCTGGAAGTCCCAGATGAAGGTGTCTCAGGGCTGGTTCCTCTTGAGTCCTCTCTCCTGGGCGTGTAGACGCCATCTCCTCCCTGCATCCTCACGGGGTCGTCCCTCTGTGCGTGTCTGTGTCCTCATCTCCTCTGCTTATAAGGACACCAGTCCTGGTGGATCCGGTCCCACCCTGGTGACCTCATTTTCACCTTAATCACCTCTCTAAAGACCCATCTCCAAACACATCTGAGGTCCTGGGGGTCAGGGCTCCAACATGGGAATTTGGGCAGGGACGCAGTTCAGCCCATGACAGTGGGATAATGCCAGCCCTGCTGCTCCCAAGCTCTGAGGCTCTAGTCTGCGCCTCAAAGTCCCCTTCCCTTGCGTGGGAAAGGAATGAGGTCACTAACGGCGACGGTTTCAACGCCATAGTGAAATACCTGCGTGCTAGCAAATGTCCAATAAAAGGCTTTTCTTTTGCTTCCAAATCCAAGTCAGCTCCCACCTCATGAAAGAAGCTGTCTTGCCGAGGTTATCTTTGTCGTTGCCACTGTGGAAAAGGTCCCTGTTCTTTTGTAAGGAAGATGACAACCTTGCTGGGTGTCCTTCCAAATTGCCTAGGTCAACACTGGCAACGACTATGATTTACATGGCCACCGGAAATGTGCATACTTCCTAAAAATCACATTAAAGGCTCTGCTTCAAGTGCACATTCTATCTCTGCAAAACCAAGATGCGTCAGGACTTGGTGTATGTGAATGGGACTCTTCTACCTCAAGTTGCAAGAGGCATGGCCATGAAAGATCCTAACGCAACTGGGATGCACTATTTACAAATAAACGCAGAATTTACAAAGAAAATGGGCATTCACTTCTCATCCTGCATAAGACACAGCCCTTGTGGGAGAGAGAACCGGTCACTAGGATGAGATATGTATAGAAGCAATTCTTAGTATCAGCGAATCTTCATTCACTTATGGGATTCAAGAGTATATCCTGGTGGCCGGGTGCGGTGGGTGGCTCACACCTATAATCCTAGCACTTTGGGAGGCCACGGTGGGAGGATTGCTTGAGCTCAGGAGTTTGAGACCAGGCTGAGCAACAGCAAGACCACATCTCTACAAAAAATAGAAAAATTAGACTGGCAACCAAAAATAGAAAAAAATTAGCTGGGTGTGGTGGTGGCACTTGTAGTCCCAGCTACTCGGGAGGCTGAGGCAGGAGGATCGCTTGAGCCCAGGAGTTTGAGGTTGCTGTGAGCTGGGCTGATGCCACTGCACTCCAGCCTGGGCAACAGAGAGAGACTGTGTCTCGAAAAAAGAAAAAAAGAAAAGAAAAGAAAAGAAGTAGCATTTTTAGAGCATCCGAATGAAGAACAAACTCATTTGAGTTCAAACCCTACATATGTTTACATTTTGTACAAATACACTCAATGACCCATATATAAGGATGGGTTTATTAGGGCCAGACCTACAGAGAGGGCAGATAGGATAATACACACACAGCACACAGACACACACACACACACACACACACAATCCTCAATGACTGAAGGAGCTGTGATATCTTCTGTGTCAAACTCCTCTACCACATCTGCTGGAGGTGAGATACGGCAGCCGGTGTCTGGCGCCTCAGGTTTGCAGCCAGGACTCCTACAAAGCTTCCCTGCTTGGGATCTAATCGGCGGCCTATCTGCACGTCTAGACAGGGAGTTAGGACTGACCCACATGCCTTGCTCTTGCAGATAGCGTAGGTTGGCGTCGTATCCCAAAGCTCTTTGACCACAAAGCCAAGGCACAGCTCTGCCGTTTAACAAGGGAAACGAGTTCTGTCAAAAGAATTGCTTTTTTTTAAAGTTTCAATGGCTATATTAGACTAAGAACCACCCACACATTATTTACCTAAGATGCTGCTTGCTGATATCATCTCTGGCAAGAGCAACAGATAAAAATAAATCATTAGGACCTACTCCTCGTATTGCTAGTAATTCTTATTATTATTATCATCGAGTGTGTTATTCTACAGCGCCCCGGGGCTATTTTCACGCCCTCATGGCCCGGCGTCCACCACATACAGCTCTTAAATTATCTTAGAGCCCTGGCATCTTGTCGGTAGGTGGTACGTCCGGAATAGTCCAAGGCAGAACAAAGGTCTAATTGTGTGCTTTGTGAAAAGTAACGAGAAAGGCTGCAGCGGACTGATCTCTCTACTGCAAAGAAAAGCAAACGTGTATATAATCATCACGAGAATATTTATTGGCTGCTCCCCGTGTGCTGGGGCCTGTACTAACAGCTTTACAGATATTATCTTCCTTAAACCAGTGAGTCACAGCTCTTAATATTATCCAGTTGGAACCGGACCCTGAACTCAGGGATCTGGCTCCCTCTCCCAGTTCTTAACTACGACCCTACGCAACAGAGTATTTCAGAATCCAATGTAATCGTTACCTGTGGGTGGGTTTTTCTTTATTTTATTTCTTCTTCCACAATAAGGATCCGGCAGTTATTTCAAAATATATAAATACATGGAAATTATTTTGTATGTGGGAAACAGAAATTTTTAGTATTTTTCATTTAACTTTTTCTATCTAAAGATTCCCTGAGACAGAAGAATATAATAAAAGAAAAATGATAATCCCATTCTAACAAGGAATATCCTACAAATGCAGGACCCAAGCCCTTGCCCTAACCTAACACTGACTAAGACCCTGATCTTAATCCCAAACTAATTGTAAAACTAACCCTAACATAACCCTGAACCAGACCCTAACCCTAACCCTAACCCTGACCCTAAACCTAACCTAACCCTGACCCTAACCCTAACCCTAACCCTAACCCAGACGTTAATCCTAACCAAAACCTAACCCTAACCCTAACAAAACCCTGACCCTGACCCTAACCCTAATCCTAACCCTAACCCTTAAACCAGTGAGGAGGGTTCTTAACAATATCCAAGTTGGAGGCAGACTCTGAACTCAGAGATCTGGCTCTATCTCCAATTTCTCAACTAAGACCCTACGAAACAGAGCATCAGCGTCCAGTGTAATCATTACCTGTGGATGGGATTTTAATTTTTGTTTTTCTTCTACCCCAACCAAGATCTTTGACTTCTTTAAAAATATATAAATAAGTGGAATTTGATGTGTAGTGTGCGTGAAACAGAAATTTATTCAATTTTACTTTCACCTTTTCCAATTTAAACATTATTAAAGACAAAAGTAAATAATGAAAGAAAAATGATGATCCCATTATAATTGGGAATACCTGCAACTAAAGTCCCAAGGTCCATAAACTTAACCTAACCCTGACCCTGACACTAACCAGGACCGTAACCTAAACCTAACCATGAATCTAAACCTAATCCTGACCCAGACACTAACCCTAACCCTGACCCAGACCCTAATCCTAACTGACCTTAACCGTGACCCAGACCCTAATCCTAACCTAACCCTAACCCTGACCCAGACCCTAACCCTAACCCTAACCTAACCTTAACCCTAACCTAACCCTAACCCTAACCTAACCTAACCCTAACCCTGACCCTGATCCTGACCCTAACCCTAACCCTAACCCTCACCCACAGCATCAGCATCACCTGGTTGCAGCTGGAGATGTAGAATTTGGGGCCCCACCCTGGACCTGCTGAACCAGAACCTGCATCTTAACAAGGTCCATATGCACATCCAAGTTTCTGCATCACCGGCCAAGGACCATTTCTCAAATCTTTATGTCACGCTTTTGCTCATTGCAGACCTTTACGCATAATGCCGTACCGACTGAAATTTAGAACCTACCAATTTTACATTAAAGATGCTCTTACCAGGCAATCCATCCGCAAAACACATTCACCTCACAACACCCTTCACATGCCAAAACCTCACATGTCCACTTCTAGTTTCTTTTAAAATTATTTCTCTAATGCATATTGGCTCCTATAACCCTTTAATTTAATGCAGGATAAATTATGGGTCATCAAGGAATCTTAAACGTCTTTCAAAGAAAATGGTATTGAGAAAAAGTTCTTTGCCCACTCATCATTTTTTTTTAAAAACAATTCTAAACCAAAGCAAAACCCCAAAAGAGCATCTGCCCCAATTCCAGGGCACCGTGTGGTATTTTAGAAATAAATTATAGGTTAACAATCTGCAGCCACAAATTCCCAGAAGATCTGTAACTGAAAGAATAGTAGGCACAACTTGCACAGAGTAAAGAGAAGAGGAGACATTCTCCCA
>VBSM01003163.1:516881-539099 GCA_008086735.1 Cheirogaleus medius
TTTTTTTTTTTTTTTGCACGAAAAGCAAGCTTAATGCCATGCCGTTCCAGCCCTTCCCACTGGTTCCTGTGTCGTTCGCCGTGAGCTTTCTAAACTGCACACGGGCTTTGTCTTTTCCCCTCCCCGTCTGCACAGGTTTTCAAGTTCAGCTACAACAAGCTGAGGGTGATCTCAGCGCGGACGCTCCAGGGTCTGTCCAGCCTGCTGAGGCTGCACGTGGACCACAACAAGATCGAGTTCATCCACCCGCAGGCCTTCAGCGGCCTGACCTCCTTGCGGCTGCTGCACCTGGAAGGGAACCTGCTTCAGCAGCTGCACCCCGGCACCTTCTCCACCTTCTCCTTCCTGGGCTACTTCCGCCTCTCCACCGTGCGGCACCTCTACCTAGCGGAGAACCTGCTCCGCACGCTCCCCGCTGGCATGCTCCGGAACATGCCTCTGCTGGAGAACCTCTACCTGCACGGGAACCCCTGGGCCTGCGACTGCGAGATGACGTGGTTCCTGGAATGGGACGCCAGGTCCAAAGGTAAGAAGAGGAGAGAGCAAACGGCTCCGAGCTGCACGCTCTGTTGCTTTCTTGGAGATGGTCCGTCATTCTCCAAGGTGCTCAGGTTGCTTTATCTGTTCATCTTGCCTCGGGTGAAATCGGTGCACCCCATCAGTAAGGCAGGAATTATGCTGCACGTGACGAGTCAACACTTCCATGTTGAGACATCCGCATTGCATAGGCCAATGCGTGCGTGTCCCCTAGTAAAATATAAAGTAACGATGTCATGATCACGTAGCCAGTTACGTGGCATCGACTCGGGTTGTCCTGCCATGGGCGTCAGGAGTGTGGCGTCCAACCTTGGGCTGGATGTGGGAAGCTGGGATGAGGAAGGTCTGTGAATCCACGTCCTGCGAGGAGGTGTCAAGGGATGCTTGGAAAAGGGCAGGCTTGGGCTGGCTCCGAGATTATTCTTTTATGGACACAGGAGAGATGTTCAGTATTGATTCAGAGATCAATGACGGCCACCGGGATGTACCTGTAGAAGATGCAAGAAGGGTAGATTGTGGTTCAAAATAAGGAAGATTTTTCTTTCGTTCGTTCGTTCCTTCCTCCCTCCCCCTTCCTTCTTTCCTTCCTTCCTTCCTTCCTTCCTTCCTTCTTTCCTTCCTTCCTTCCTTCCTTCCTCCCTCCTTCTCCCCTTCCTTCCTTCCTTCCTTCCTCCCTCCCCCCTTCCTTCCTTCCTTCCCCCCTTCCTTCCCTCCCTGTGTTTGTGTGCAGGTGTGTACATACGTGTATGTGGTGTGTGTATATGTAGGGAGTGAAGCCATTCAAGGCTTTTATAACTCCACAAGTCATAGATAAGGCAGTTTGGCTTCCATCCACAGGGGAATGGAAGGATATGGGCAGATTCCCATAGGACTGTCAAGAAGAGCTTCCACCAGTGTTCAAGGTGACCCCTAACTGGAGAGATTGTGGCTCCACTTATGGGTGTAGAGAAGGCATGAGAAGTTTAGGTTTGGGGCAGGGAGAGAGTATAATTTTTTTTTCTATAGATGCCAGTCCAAGGAGCCGTTGTGATACCCAAACAGACACGTCAAATAGACAACGGGGTGTGGAACTGAGAACGGGCTTGGTGTGGAGAAGCGCATAGGGTGGTCATCACAGGCTGATGGAGGGTGTCTGGGGCCACCAGAAGGAAATGGGAGAAGTCACGAAAAAAATCCAAATGTAATGAGTTGGGCAGGGAAGGAGGAGGCAGGGAATGAGACCAAGTGCCCAGAAAGGATGGAAAGAATTCAGGAGGATTCCAAGAGTAAAACATGAACCCCCAAAAGTAAACAACACTGTCTGTAATGAGAAAAAAAAATATATATATATAGCAAAAGAACAAAAATAATAAAAGGTAGGTATGATGGGATTCGTATCCAAGTTTCTTCCTTTCACCTGGAAATATTTTCATAGTTTGCATTTACTTGTGTTCATTCTCCCGGACTTTCATATAAGGTCAACTATGAAATGTATATGAATGAAGTGGGGTTTCTTTTTAACTTAAAAATACCAGAAAAAAAACCTCTATGAGTGTTTATTCTTATAGTTGAGCAATCACAAAACACCGGTTAGTTGCCGCACACCGTGCTAGAAGTGCGATGTAAAGGGGAGACACCTTAAGCGTGGGATCCCTTCGTCATGGGATGGAGGGCACGCGTGTGACCATGTGGGAATCACAGCACCCTTTGGCTCCTTGGCTGACTCGATGTTCGTTTGCTGGTTTGTTCCAGGGATTCTGAAGTGCAAGAAGGACAAAGCGTACGAGGGCGGTCAGCTCTGCGCTGCGTGCGCCGCTCCCAGGAAGCTGTACAAACAGGAGATCCACAAGCTGAAGGGCGTCGCCTGTTCGAAGCCGACCGTAGAGTCTCCCCTGAGACGCAACGGCAGCCGAGATCTGCAGGAGGAGCAGGAGCAAGAGGAGGACGGTGACAGCCAGGTGGCCCTGGAGGCCTTCCAGCTCCCCGCGTGGAACATCTCCTTGAACATGACCGACGAACACGGGAACACGGTGAACTTGGTCTGTGGCATCAAGAAGCCCGTCGATGTGTACAAAATTCAACTGAACCAAACGGATCCTCCGGAGATCGACATAAACGCAACGGTCGCCTTGGACTTCGAGTGTCCGATGACGCGGGGAAACTACGAGAAACTGTGGAAACTGATAGCGTATTACAGCGAGGTCCCCGTGAAGCTCCACCGAGAACTTGTGCTGAGCAGAGACCCCAGACTGAGCTACCAGTACAGGCAGGACGCGGACGACGACGCCCTCTACTACACGGGCGTGAGAGCCCAGGTTCTGGCAGAGCCGGAATGGGTCATGCAGCCGTCCATAGAGATCCAACTGAACCGGCGCCACAGCACAGCCAAAAAGGTGCTTCTCTCCTACTATGCGCACCATTCTCTAACCCTGTCCGCCAAAGACGGGACTCAGGCTCGGAGCAGAAGCTGGGTGATGATCGAGCCGAGTGGGGCCGTGCAAAGAGCTCAGACCGTCCTGGAAGGCGGGTCTTGCCAGCTGAGCTGCAACGTGAAGGCTTCCGAGAGCCCGTCTATCTTCTGGGTGCTTCCAGATGGCTCCGTCCTGAAAGCACCAACGGATGCCCAAGACAGCAAGTTCTCCATCCTCAGCAGTGGCTGGCTGAGGATAAAATCCATGCAGCAGTCTGACTCTGGTTTGTACCGCTGCATTGCTCAGGTGAGGGATGAAATGGACCGGATCGCCTATAGGGTGCTGGTGCAACCTCCCTCCTCCCAGCCCCCCGAGAGAGACACAGTGACAATTGCCAAGAACCCAGGGGAGCCGGTGATGCTGCCTTGTAGTGCCCTGGCAATACCGGAAGCACACCTCAGCTGGATTCTCCCGAGCAAAAGGATTATTCACGACCTGGCTAACACCTCCCACGCGTACATGTTGGCCGATGGAACTCTTTCCATCCCCAAGATCCAAGCCAGTGATGGCGGTTACTACAGGTGTGTGGCCGTCAACCAGCAAGGGGCAGACCACTTCACCGTGGAGGTCACCGTGAGTAAGAAAGGGTCCGGAAGGTCATCCAAGAAAGGCAGACGTCTGGACGCCAAAGCTGTTTCCAGAGGGAGAGAAGACGTCGTGGAGGATGAAGGGGCTTCGGGCATGGGGGACGAAGATGATACTTCCAGGAGGATTCTACAAGCGAAGGACCAAGAAGTGTCCCTCAAGACAAAGGATGAGGCCAGTGTGGGAGACAAGAAAGCCAAGAAGGGGAGAAGAAAGCTGAAACCCTGGAAGCATCCAGAGAAAGAACCGGAGACCAACGTCGCAGAGGGGCGCAGGGTGTTCGAGTCCAGACGCAGGATAAACATGGCGAACAAGCAGATCAATCCCGAGCGCTGGGCGGATATTCTAGCCAGAGTCCGTGGGAAAAATCTCCCTAAGGGCACAGAAGTGCCCCAGGTCGTTAAAACCTCTACTCCTCCATCCATGAGTCTAGAAGCTACACCTCCTTCCCCGGCGGTTTCTCCCCCTTCCTCGTTTCCCGTGCAGACAGCAACCAACGCCAAGGAATCCTCAGCGGATATGTCTCTATTTGGGGAGGAAGAGCAGGTGCTGAGTACCATGTCCTCACCCACCATGGCACTGGAGCACGACAATGATGGAGTCATCCTTGCCGACCCCGAAGTGACAAGCACACCACTGGAAGAAGAAGTCATCGATGATGCATTTTCTGAGAAGGTGGAGGAGATATCTCCCACTGAAGCTGGCGAGAAATGGGTTACAGCCCTGACACTGATATCTGACCCTGATGAGTCCTCTTCTGCTGTCTACACCCTGGACACTGTGTCCGGTGACCCTGCCCATGAAGAGACGGCAACAGGGAGCTGGACAACAGGAGATGCTGGGTCCACGCCGGAGCCCACGTTGAATGAGTATGAGTCTCCCCTGGGTGCTGTCTCTTTGGCCGAGTCTGAGACTATGCAATACTTTTACCCAGAGCTGGAGACTAATTCGCAGCCAGATGAGGACAAGACGAGAGAACCACCGCCCTCTGCACACTTTACTCCAACCCCCTTTGTGTGGGTTACTGACCTTGGTACGTTGGAGCCATTTGAAGATTCCACTGTAGAGGAACCAGACGTCCCAGACCAATCACATCTACAAGGACTCACAGACAGCATCCAACTTGTGAAAAGTGGCTTAATCACTCAAGGCACCCCACTGATTGAAAAGGGTGTAGAGGACACGTCTCACACACCACAGGAAGGAGATATGCTGGAGAGAGACCCCACAAACTCCAGGAGTTCTGAGGGTGAGCGGCAGGACATCAAATCCATCACTCTGCCGGATTCTGCGGTGGGTGAGAAAAGGAGCATCCCGCCTTCCAATCAGCCCGGGGAAACCACACCTGGCTCCGTATTGGACCGAGATGCCACCACAGCAGCCACGGTGACACCAAGACAAAATGCCAATGCACCATCGGCGATGCCCACTCAGCCTTCTCCAAGAAGACCCAACGGAAGGAGGAGGTTACGCCCCCACAAACTCCGCCACCGCCATAAGCAAACCCCACCGACGACTTTTGCCCCAACGGAGACGTTTTCTGCTCAGCCAACCCAAGGACCCGAAATTAAGATTCCAGACCAAGTGGAGAGTTCTCCGGTTCCTACATCTTGGGTTGATGACCCAGTTAGTATCCCCAAACAGCTGGAAATGGAGAAGAACCCAGAGCCTGTCTCCAAGGGAACCACGAGACGGAAACACAGGAAGAGACCAAACAAACATCACTCTACCACTTCGACAGCGAGCTCGAGAGCATCTACATCCAAGCCTAGCCCTTCTCCAGAAAATAAATACAAAAATGTTGTTACTCCCAGTTCAGAAACTACAGCTTTGTCCAGGACTGTTCCTCTGAGAACTGGGGACTTGTATGAAGAATCTAGAGTGGGAGATTCCATGACAACCACCACAAAAATACACTCACCTCACCATAACGTCCAAGAGACACTTCCAGTCACGTCTAAACCTGTATCGGATGGAGAAGAAACTAAGGATGGTGATGATATCACAGATGCCAGAGGCTATAGAACTGATACTTTGGTCTCCGGTGAGTCGATCATTAATGTCATACCAACCTCTGGCTCGCTGGTCTCCACTGTGGGAGAAGCCTCCACTGAGGAAGACTCTGGTCCTACAGGGTTTCCAAGAACTCTAAGCTGGAATCCCCCAGAGATAGCCCAGACTGGGCGGCTGCAGACGGACACCCCTGTTACCCGTTCTGGAGAAAATCTTACAGATCCTCTGCTTTCGAAGGAGCTAGAGGATGTGGATTTGATTTCTGTGTCTCTGCCTTCTGCTACAGTCTCAGCACCCTCCGAACAACAAGAAGTTGCTGCTTTGACTACTCTCGCAAGCATGGAAGTAGAGTTGCCTTCAAGTCAGGCAGAAGCCACCACTCACGGGCAGGAACATCATGAAACCACTGTGGCTGTCATTCACACCGAAACTGGATCCCAGAATCACATCCCTACTGCTGATCCCAGGGAGAAGCCAACCTCCCTGCTCTCACCCTCGACTCTTGTGACTTGGGCACAAACCACCACTAAGCCAGCACTTATTAGCTCGAGAACATCTCCAACGTCCACAGTTGCCAAGGAAAATGCTGTCTTGAATCACGTGGGGAATCCAGAAACCAAAGCACCCCCAGTGAGCACCGAAGGGCCCCAGCCTACACTGAGGCCAAATGAATCATCTACCACTTCTCCCAAGCAGGACACATCTGACTTGTCTCCAAAGCAAGAGCTGGGAAAGCAAGCATTTGACAGCAGGGGCAACAACAGTCTCCCACACAGCCCAGAGAATCACCACCAGGATGGGGGAGCCCATGTCTCCTACCAACCAGCCAGAGTCCCTGCCAAACCTATCCCACCACGAGGAACCCTTCGTCCACCTGATACGGCCACGCAAAGCTCCTTTAGATATTTCGTAACGTTACAGCCTTCCCAGCATTTGACCAGCAAACCGCAAATAACTACGTCTCCTTCCAGGGCTTGGCCAGGGAGCAAACTCTTTTCCACTCCCAAATTATCGACGGCAACAACTCCCGTTCCATTGCACATGTCCAAACCCAACATGTTTACCAAATGGACTGACCAACTCAGCGGCTACTCCAAGGTGTTTGGGAATAATCACCTTCCTGAGCCCAGAATCCCAGCTGGTAGGCTTCCAAATTCAAGAGTTCCTTATTACTCCAACGGAAGGCTTCCTTTCTTTCTCAACAGGACACTCTCTTTCCCACAGCTGGGGGTCACTGTGAAGCCCCCGACATCCACCTCTCCTGCCCTGGTGACGAGGGACAGGATAGTCAACCTGGGTCCATACAACAGGATACATTCCCAGAGCACCTACCACCTGGACTTTGGTCCTCCGGCACCTCCACAGCTGCACCCTCCCCGGACCATGGCATCACCCTCAACTCACGCACAGAACACCCCACTCATTTCTCCCACCCGGAGCTCCGTCCCCTTTGTGACGTCTTCTGTCCAGTCCTCAGGAAGCTTCCATCAGAGTGGCTCAAAGCTCTTTGCAGGAGGACCACCTGCGTCCAAATTCTGGACGCCCGGGGAAAAACCCCAGATTATCATCAAGTCCCCACAGACTGTGTCTGTCACCGCGGAGACAGACGCCGCGTTCCCGTGTGAGGCGACGGGGAACCCCAAGCCCTTCGTTACGTGGACCAAGGTTTCCACAGGTAGGGTGTTTACGCACCTATGTCTGACCCAGAGTTTGTGTGGGAGGAGGAGGTGACCGGAATCTGATTCCTGGCATAACTGGAGACTCAGAAAAGAATGGATCGGTAGAGCAAAGCTGTATTCTCTTTGCTTAGGTTTATCTCTGGAATTTTGAGGGCTTCAACAGATACATTTGGGGAAGAGACACCTGAGAACTTAGATGCAAGCATGTTCCTCTGTATGCTTCCAGGGACAGGGAGTAAGCAGTTAGAATGGATGTGAGGTTTTAATGAAGCCATGGAAACATCTAACAGGTCCTTTGGACAGGGAATGAGTTAGGCTTTGGGATATTCCGTAACAGGACCCTCTCACTTTTCCTCAATTGGGTCCTGCTCGAAAGTCTTCAACCACCCATGTTGGTGCAGAATAGATAAGAGGGGAAGTCTGCAAATCCCCCTCCCCCCCCTCCGCCGCCCTTCTGGCTTGCAAAGGTAAACCCAGCTTGGCCAGAGATCAGCTTCTAGTCTTCTAAGCACAAAGCAGGTGCTTCCTCGACTTGAACCTAGAGAGATGGGTATATGAGTCAGTTCAGGCAGCCACAACAAAGTCTCAGACTGGGAAGCTTAAACTACAGACGTTTTTTCTCTCACATCCTGGAGGCTGGAAGTCCCAGATCCAGGTGTCTCAGGGCTGGTTCCTCCTGAGTCCTCTCTCCTGGGTGTGTAGATGCCGTCTCCTCCCTGTGTCCTCACGGGGTCGTCCCTCTGTGCGTGTCTGTGTCCTCATCTCCTCTGCTTATAAGGACACCAGTCCTGTTGGATCAGGGCCCACCCTAGTGACCTCAGTTTACCTTGATTATCAATTTAATAATGCTATCTCCAAAAGCAGTCATGTTCTCAGGTCCTGGGGGGTGAGGGCTTCAAAAGATAAATTTTAAGAAGACACAGTGGTCTATACTTCAAAACTTGGGGTGTCCAAAGAGCATTATTCTTCACAAATTGACCATCCACTTTGTCTGAATGGCAAAACAGTTTTTAGGGAATATGAATAGAAGAAAATAAAAGCTGAGAGTCACATCCTCCATGAAAAACCATCCCTTTCTTCTCTCTCAATACAATTAGATCCTTCATCCCTGGCTTCTGACCAGAGGGGTGCGTGTGTGTGTATGTGTGTGTGTGTGTGTGTGTTGTTTCTATTTGGACAGTACAAGAATGATTTTGGTACTAGCACTCAGCAAACCCTTACTTTATTTGCTCAGATTTGTCTCTCCAATTTCAGAAGGGTTCTAGAGGCTCCTAGAGGCTCCAAGCCTTGGGAAATTATTTACTCCTCTGTTCAGCTCAGCATTCGAAGTCATATATTGTTATAGTGATTTCATAATAATTTTTGCTTGAAGTTGCAAACAGAGGATAACACGGGTTTTTTGCTCCAAAAGGGTGATGCCTTTGAAGGAACCCATTCCTCTACTGGGAGACCCCATTTGTGTTCATTCTTAGGGTCTTCCATGCCTGGGCCGTGTCAGAGCATCCTTGGATCATGCCTTCTCTCCAGATGTTCATACACGTTTTTCATCTGTGTCTCTCGGAATCAGCTCCGAATGCTGGCTGCTCTTCTGTGAGCTAGCTCTGGGTTTTAGGAAGTTCTATCTCAATGCGTGGCAAAATGAGATTTGCTCATATCCACGGAGTGTTGTATTCTAAGGCCGTGGAGCTATAAGATGTGATTTCATCCTGCCTTTGCTGCCAGATAAGCCAAATTTGTTCCGGAATGTTGGGCAGGAGGCTACAATGGTCCTCCTCTTCCATCTCAAACTAAATGGAATATACGAGCACTCTGTATCTCTGCATCATAAAATGCCTTGGTGGGGAGGTGAGACTCCGTGAATGAGGACTCTCATTTGGGAGGGCTCAAACACAAAGCTGGATGGCTTCTTACCTGCACTTCCTGGCAGGCAGGGAGGTTATACCAGCACCAAACTAGACTTGCTCCCTGGGACGTGATGAGTTGGGCAAACTCATTTGGCCTCCAAACCTGGCTTCAGAGGAGACACCTGTGGTCTTGGCAGCTGCTGCAAACATGTCAGGGTAGCGGCCTTGTTTCTAGAAGTGCTCTGCACTGGAATTACCCATCCACCATGCAAGCCTCATCGTGGGGAGAACAGGTGATTTCAGAGGTGGAGGAACAACAGACACCTCGGCAGAGAGGATGAGGATGAGGACGATGGAGAACTTCCAGGGCTTGAAGCCTTAATCCAAAGACAGCACTCCCATCTGAGATAAAATTATTAGCAAAAGAGTCAGAACTAAATGCACAGCCCACGGGGGTGCAGCCTGGACCCAGGAAGGGGCCAGCAACAAGGAAGAGGAAGGGGGCTCTCTTGGGCTTTCCAGTGTTAGAATGTAAGTTTTATTATATTCCGGTATGGTGAGGCCAACAGATCACAATGTGATAGCCGTGGAGGCGATAGTGTGCTGTTCACAGCTCCCAAGAAGAGGGTGCAAATCAGGCCATGGAGGTCTTGCTGGGAAGCACCAGAGATGTTCAGGAGGCAGAGAGATAGGGACAAACTTTAGCAAGTGTCATTTTGTGTGTGCTTTCTGTAGGAAGAAACAGGTGATACTTAGAACAAGGTCGTTTGAGAGATTTCAGCAGGCTCTAGAGGGTGCGGGGATTTCGCTAGCTGTCTGCTACCTGACTCTGGGGTCATTAAGGCAGGTGGATAATGAGTGTGACAGCCCCGTAAGGGAGGTGGTTGGGGTGTGGTCTCTGGATTGCTAGGTTTGCATATAAAAAGCAAGCCCACAGGGTGATCTTTAGCTACCTGTAGGAATTAGCTAGTCCTGGGAGGGATGGACACTCCTGGGTCAGCAAAAGCCCCAGATACCAGAGCATCAGAAACACATGGCTGATTTTTCATTCTTTAGACACTTCACTTAGGAGAATGGGCTCCAGTTCCATCCAAATTGTTGCAAAAGGCATTAATTCATCCTTCTTTATGGCTGAGTAGTGCTCCCCGGTATACGTACACCACGTTTTGTGAATCTACTCATGAATCGGTGGGCACGTGGGTTGATTCCACATCTTTGCAGTTGTGAATTGTGCTGCAATAAACAGGTGTCTTTTTGATAAAATGACTGGTTTCCCTTAACATTTTGAGATTTAAAAAGAGAGAGAGAGAGAGAGAAGAAACATGTGGTTGATGCAGACCTTCACTAGGGCAGACAGGAGGGGCAGACAGGGTGTGAGATATGGAGAGCGTAGACTGGAGGGAAATAAGAACATAGCTCACTCACGTCTACCCTCTGGCTAGAGTGGTGAGGAGCTAAGACATCGTAAGGAAGCCTGAGTCCGTGCTCAACTCAGTGGGACTGGGCAGAGAATGACGCCATCCATCTCTCTCTCTCTCTTGTGGACTCGGGGCCTCTCTGGGCAGGGGTGGACAACAGCTATAACCCTAGCATGTCCAAGCAGGCAGCCGGGGAGTTCAGGAGACCAGTGTCAACATCAGTGACGGAGGGGTCGCATCTCCAGTACCTGAAATGAACAGTCAGACCACCTTGGGCATGCCGGGAACTCACGACCACTTCCAGAATTCTCCATGAAGCCCATGTTCGCTATTCTTGGCTGGAAGAAGGTCCGTGCCCTGTTTCTGGGACTAGCGTAAAAATGAACAAAAAGGGAAACAAAACATGCTTCCCCTCTCTTCTCTTTTTTTCCTACAAAATACTCCCTTTTTTGTAGTGAGAACACTTAAAATCTACTCTTAGCGATTGTCAAGTACACAATATATTTCTGCTAACTATGGTCACCATGAATATAATAGATCCGTTGAATTTATTCCTGTATCTAGATGAACTCTGTGGGCTTTGATCAACATCTCCCCTTTCCCCAACAAAACCCCCAGCTCCGGGTAATCACCTTCTTTCTCCTCTCTGCTTCTGGGAGTTCAACCTTCTCACATCCCACATAGAGGTGGGATCACGTGGTGTTTGCGTTTTGTGCCTGGCTTGTTTCACTTGACATAATTTCTCCTAGGTTCATCCGCGTTGTCACAAATGGCAGAATTTCCTTCTGTTTTAAGACAGAATAGTATTCCACTGTGCAGATAAACCACGTTTTCTTTATGCGTTCACCCGTGTGGACAGACACTTAAGTTGATTCCACGTCTTGGCTACCGTGATCAGGGCTGCAATGAACACGGGCATTTCAGACGTCTCCCCCACATACCGATTGCAATCTCTTAGGCTATATACCCGGAAGCGGGATTGCTGATTCATAGGGTAGTTCTATCTTTAATTGCTTGAGGATTCTGCGTCCTGTTTTCCATAGTGGCTGTGTACTGATTTGCCCTCTCCAACTCTGTGTTTTCCACACTGTTCATCCTAACGGGCGTGACGTGGTGTATCTCCTGGTGGTTTTGCATTTCCTCCATGATTGTCAACGGAAACCTTCTCTCTCGAACACTTGCTTTTACTGTTTGGTCTGTGAGTGGGAGAATTGGGTTAAGGAACAAGCAGTGCTCTCTTGGGCGTTGTGGAAAGGACTCCGTTTATGTCAAAGCTAACGGTCCCTGTTCTTCTATTCCAGGAGCCCTGATGACTCCCAACACCAGGATACACCGCTTCGAAGTTCTCAAGAACGGCACCTTAATCATCCGGAAGGTGCAGGTGCAAGACCGCGGCCAGTACCTGTGCACGGCCAGCAACCTGCACGGGCTGGACCGCATGGCCGTCCTGCTCTCGGTCACGGTGCAGCAGCCTCAGATCCTAGCTTCGCACTACCAGGACGTCACCGTCTACCTGGGAGACACCATCGCCATGGAGTGCTTGGCCAAGGGGACCCCAGCTCCCCAAATCTCCTGGATCTTCCCGGACAGGAGGGTGTGGCAGACCGTGTCCCCCGTGGAGGGCAGGATCACGCTGCACGAGAACCGGACCCTGTCCATCAAGGACGCGTCCTTCGCGGACAGAGGCGTGTACAAGTGCGTGGCCAGCAACGCAGCCGGCGCGGACAGCCTGGCCATCCGCCTGCACGTGGCGGCGCTGCCCCCCGTGATCCAGCAGGAGAAGGCGGAGAACATCTCGCTGCCGCCCGGGCTGAGCATCCACATCCACTGCACCGCCAAGGCCGCGCCGCTGCCCAGCGTGCGCTGGGTGCTCGGGGACGGCACCCACATCCGCCCGTCGCAGTTCCTGCGCGGGAACCTGTTCGTCTTCCCCAACGGCACGCTCTACATCCGCAACCTGGCGCCCAAGGACAGCGGGCGCTACGAGTGCGTGGCCGCCAACCTGGTGGGCTCCGCGCGCAGGACGGTGCAGCTGACGGTGCAGCGCGCCGCCGCCCACGCGCGCATCACCGCCACCTCCCCGCGCAGCAGCGACGTCCGGTACGGCGGCACCCTGAGGCTGGACTGCAGCGCCTCGGGCGACCCCTGGCCGCGCATCAAGTGGAGGCTGCCGTCCAAACGGATGGTGGACGCGCTCTTCAGGTAAACGGCGGGGACCCCTGCGCTCCCCTTGCGTGTTGGCGACACTCTCGGTGGCCCAAAAGGACCTGAGTCCTGGGCAGGATGGACGTGCACTGACACTGCTCCTTGTGTGTGCTTTTTCATGCAGTGAAATCTCGTCCTTATTCGTACTTTCCTTTATTTAAGAGACACGGTCTCTCTCTCTCTCTCTCTGTCACCTGGATTCGAGTGCAGTGGTCTCATCATAGGTCACTGCAGTGGGAACTCCTGGGCTCAAGCGATCCTCCCGCCTCAGCCTCCCAGGTAGCTGGGACTGCAGGTGCACACCACCACATCTGGCTAATTTTTTTTTTTTTTTGGTAGAGACAGGATCTTGCTATGTTGCCCAGGCTGGTTTCAAACTCCTGACCTCCAGCGATCCTCCCACCTCAGCCTCCCAGGTAGCTGGGAATGCAGGTGCACACCACTACACCTGGCTAATTTTTTAAAATCTAGAGATAGGGTCTCACTATGTTGCCCAGGCTGGTTTCAAACTCCTGACCTCAACCAATCCTCCCGCCTCAGTTTCCTCCTGCCTCGGTTTTCCATAATGCCGGGATTACAGGCGTGAGCCACCATGGCCAGCCATTGTCTTCATAAAGTAGGATCCAGAACAAACACCTGACATCCCCCTCCCTCTTATCCCCTCTTGCCTGTCCAGAATAATAATAATAAAAAAAGCAACCAAGAAACTGATGTTTTAGTAATCATATGTTTCACTGTATTTTAAAAGATAATATTACATAAAACAATTTAGGTTGCTTTTATTTCCTTTATTAATTTCAACAAAATACGTAGATGTTTTGGGCTTTATTTTAATGTAGCATTAGTGAGACAATGAAAGTATGTAAAAATATAATAAAAATAAAGATATTAAGGCTCCAGGATAACGTACTTGAAATTATAAAAATATATTTTGGGCCAGGCTCAGTGGCTCAAGACTAATAATGCCAGCACTTTGGGAGGCTGAGGTGGGAAAGTTGCTTGAGGCCAGGAGTTGGAGAACAGCCTGGACAACATAATGAGACCCCCATCTCTACAAAACATTAAGAAAAAAATAGCTGGGCCTGGTGGTTAAAGCCTGTAGTCCTAGCACTTTGGGAGGTCAATGTGCGAGGATCACTTGAGGCCAGGAGTTCAAGACCAAACTGGGCAACATAGCAAGACCCCATCTCTCTATGTAAAGCACACCTATACTATAGTCCCAGCTACTTGGGAGCTGACACAGGAGGATCCCTTGAACCCTGGAGTCTGAGGCTACAGAGAGCTATGATTGCACCACTGCGCTCTAGCCTGGGTGAAAGAGCAACAGCCCATCTCAATTTAAAAAAAAAAAATGTATTTTGGTGATAAAGAAAGCCACCATCCAATCACGTACCATCTGTTCCCAGAAATATAGGTTTGTGGCGGTGTTTCTGATCCAGGGGTGATTTTGCCTCCAGGAACCCCTTGGCAATGTCTGGCTGTCACACCTGGGGTATTTACTCCTGGTGTCTGGTGGGTAGACACCAGAGATGTTGCTCAACACTCTGCAGGGCACAGCACGGCCCCACCTCGGAGAATCATTGGCCCCAAACGTCAGGAGTGCTGAGGCTTCAAAACCCTGGACTCGATCCAAAACGGCTCCTGTCTCCTTAATAAGTGTTTCAAAAAAAAAACAAAAAAAAAAAACAGAGGACAGAGATAATAGAGGAAAAGGAAAATGGGTTCAAGTAGTGTTCTCAAGCAGGAAAACATCTCAGTGTGGGTTCCACCCCAGGACGGGAGCAAAGTCAGTGCTCGCGGGTTTGTTCCCTGCGGCTGATTCTGGGCTTCCCGATGTAGGAAAAGAGCTAAAGTGTTTTTCCCCAGCTTCTATCTTATTTTATTATTATTATTTTAATTTGCTAGAAGTTCAAAGATTTATTTGTTCAATTTATCCATAATATTTATTGAAAACCTGCTTCACATCAGACACCGAGTAGGTGCTCAGGTACAACAGCAAACCCCCATCAGATGAAGACGCCACCTGCTAGAGTTTATGTGCAAGCCACCAGGGCTCTGCTTTTACGGATTAGTTGAATTGTGTAAACGATATAAATGCAGAAGAGCATTATCTGCATCATTATTTTAAGGGTCTCAAAAATCATAAAACCCTGTAGCAACTTAGTCCCATCTTGTGCAGGACAGGGTATAGGCTTACCCTACACAAAACCAAGTGGAAAATGAAGAAAATCTCTCCAAATATATGTACGGTTTATGGTTCCCAATAGTTGAACTCATTATTTAGACAAAACAGACAATATTTAATGATGGATTTTTTTTTTTTTTTTTGCCAAAGAAAGAAGGCGTAGTGGTCAAAAAAGGAAGGGGGGCAGATTCTATGTTAGCATGTCCTCTCTCTGCCATTCAGTTTTCAGTGAGCTGTGGATACAAGTCCACTTTATTTACGCTGAACGCTTTGGCTTCTCATTTTATTTATTTTTTCTCAAATTCTTTTTATTGTATCATTATTTTTTTTTTCAATTTCAGAATTTTACAGGGGAATACCCATTTTGGTTACATAATTTGCTTTTGAGTCAGCCCAAGTGTCCAGCTTCTGTTTTAAATTTTGGATATATCTGGGCAGTGCCCAGAAAGAGCTCGTACAATCCATCCGGAATGCCGCGTACCCAGTTCACTCCGGAATGTCTTCCCGCTCAGCGAATGTGCGCACGACTGTTTTCCGTTGACTTTGGAAAACTTTGGCCGAGCCGGTGCTGAATGGATAACAGCACAAGAATGTAGCTGCAGGAAGGTTTTGAGTCATTCTATTAATGTCCCCATGGAAACCCTAAATCAGTCATAGATCATCACTTAGGGGCGTCCTTCTCACTAAATAGATTCCAACTAATTACATCCTTAGCATGGTGTCATTAAACAGCCTATGAGAGTTTTATCAGCGAGCAGGCCCTTGGCTCTCAGCTACACCCCAGGATGATTTAAAAATACAGATTATTGGCACTTCTCTTCTTAAAGCCAAATCCTTTGGGAGGTATGTTTTTCAGATGTGCCTGGTTTATTCTGATTATAAGTAGGCCTAGACATCAGTGCTGTAGGCACTTTGGAATGTTTGCAGATACACGCTACTGTACAAATTTTTGGATCCGAACTCCAAGGCACATTAAAATGTCCTAGGCAGCCCCACACCTCTCATTCATATTCCTCACCAAGTCTCCTTGACTTGGTTTTCACTCCTGGCCCACGAGACAGTTTATTTGGTCATCACCGTTAGTATAATAATTGCTTTCATTTATGTTGATTGAGTTGTACCCAAGCGGAGGCAGATGTTTTCTTTTCAAAAGATCTATGATATTGTACCAGACATGCCCTTAGAATAATGCAGAATTCAGGAAATACAAAGGGCTTAAAACTCAATTACACCCTCTCCCACTATAATGTAAGTGAAATTGAAAATTCAAGGTGGACACTTTAAAAATGAGAACCTTTCCGATCTTTTCACTGGGTTATTCAACACATGAGTTCTGAGTGGCTCAATATTTATAAAAATGTCACATGCCTAATGAATTAATAACCCCATATAAATGCTAAACAAACCCTAAGTCATCATCTCTGGGGCTTCATTCTTACTAAATTCCAATTATATACCTGGTATAGTGTAATTAAACAATCCACGTAAGATTGTTATTTTTTTTTTAATCTATCAAGCCTTCAATGTTGTCTCTTTTAAAACTGAAAACCTTTCATGAATATTAACTCAGAGGTGTCTGGACTTCATAGAGAGGCATGGCACGCCACCCTTGAGGTTTTAGTTGCTGAGTGTCATTCAGATTTAATTACAAATCCCAGAGAAGAAGGCTTTGCACCAGTGTTGCCCAGTGAGGACGAATCCAGTTTTATTAAACAGCTGTGGAAGTCTAAGCGGAACCACAATGGCGTGATCGATGTCAAAGTTACTTTGTTGCCTCTTGCTTGACACTGGGCTGCAACGTCTTTAAAAAACAAAAAATTGCTAAGAGTAGAAGTGCCTAAAGCATTTTCTTCCAGAAAGCACTTAACCTTTTTATAAGGTTAACTTGGATTCGCTTCCTCCAGGACGGTAGCATTGCATCTGCTTTTGTGGTTACAACACTCTCTGCAATGACCAGGGGCCAAATACTGGACATACACACACATACACATACACATATACACACACATGCATGCACGTGCGCTACCATGGCTGAAGTCTTTGCTTACCTCTCACATCTTTGGATCCACGGCCAGCCCAGCTGGTCAGACCCTACCAGCAAGTTCTCATTAGCAGTAAATAACTTCCCAGCCTGTGCTCAGTCTTGTCCCGGCTGCAAACGCCCTTGGGCGTTTTGCGGTAGCCCCAGCTGGGTGAGCCGACACTTCCCAAAAACACATGTTCCCGTTTCCTTCCGGCCACCTACAGCCAGGCTGGGGCATTCTGGAAACTGACACCTCCTTCCTTTCCCTTCTTCTCCCCTCAGCTTTGATTCCAGAGTCAAGGCGTTCGCCAACGGCACCCTGGTGGTGACTTCAGTGACCGACAAAGACGCCGGGGATTACCTGTGCGTGGCCCGGAACAAGGTGGGCGATGACTACGTGGCGCTCAAGGTGAACGTGGTGATGAAACCCGCCAAGATCGAGCACAAAGAGGAGAACGACCACAGGGTCTTCTACGGGGGTGACCTCAAAGTGGACTGCGTTGCCACGGGGCTCCCCAACCCCGAGATCTCCTGGGGCCTCCCCGACGGCAGCCTCGTCAACTCCTTCATGCAGTCGGACGACAGCGGCGGACGCAGCAAGCGCTACGTGGTCTTCAACAACGGCACGCTCTACTTCAACGAGGTGGGCATGCGCGAGGAAGGGGACTACACCTGCTTCGCCGAGAATCAGGTCGGCAAGGACGAGATGCGAGTCCGGGTCAAGGTGGTGGCGGAGCCCGCAGCCATCCGGAACAAGACGTACCTGGTGATCCAGGTGCCCTACGGAGACGTGGTCACCGTCCCCTGCGCCGCCAAAGGAGAGCCCGTGCCTAAGGTGACGTGGCTGTCCCCCACCAACAGGCTGATCCTCACGTCCTCGGAGAAGTACCAGATATACCAGGACGGGACTCTCTTCATCCAGAAAGCGCAGCGCTCCGACAGCGGGAACTACACCTGCCTGGTGAGGAACAGCGCGGGCGAGGACAGGAAGACCGTGTGGGTCCACGTCAACGTGCGGCCGCCCAGAATCAACCGCAACTCGGACACCATCACCACCGTGCGCGAGATCGCCGCCGGGGGCGGTCGGAAGCTCGTCGACTGCAAGGCGGAAGGCGTCCCCGCCCCGAGGGTCCTGTGGGTCTTTCCAGAAGGCGTGATCCTGCCGGCCCCCTACTCCGGCAACCGCGTCAGCGTGCACCGCAACGGCACGCTGGACATCCGGCAGCTGAGGAGGAGCGACTCGGGGCAGCTGGTGTGCATCGCGCGCAACGAGGGCGGCGAGGCGCGGCTGGTGGTGCAGCTCACAGTCCTGGACCTCATGCAGAAACCCGTGTTCCACGACCCCACCAGCGAGAAGATCACCGCCACCGCCGGCCACACCATCAGTCTCAACTGCTCGGCCGCGGGGACCCCGACGCCCACTCTTGTGTGGGTCCTCCCCAACGGCACGGAGCTGCAGAGCGCCCGGCGGCTGCAGCGGTTCTTCCACAAGGGCGACGGCATGCTGCACATCAGTGGCCTGTCCGCCGCGGACGCCGGGGCGTACCGCTGCGTGGCCAGGAACGCCGCGGGCCACTCGGAGAGGCTGGTGTCGCTGAAGGTGGGGCTGAAACCCGAGGCGGGCAACCAGCACCGCAATCTGGTGAGCATCATCAACGGAGAGACCCTGCAGCTCCACTGCGTCGCCCCAGCTGGGGACGGGCGGCAGGGACGTTTCTCCTGGACGCTTCCCAACGGCGTGGTCTTGGAGGGCCCCCACGCGCTCGGACGCTTCTCGCTCTCGGACAACGGCACGCTCACGGTGCGCGAGGCCTCGGTGTTCGACCGGGGCACCTACTCGTGCAGGGTGGAGACGGAGCACGGCCCCTCGGTCACCAGCGTCTCGGTGATCGTCATCGCCTACCCGCCGCGCATCACCAGCGAGCCCACGCCGGTCATCTACGCGCGGCCCGGGAACACCGTCAAGATCCACTGCATGGCCATGGGCATCCCCAAAGCTGAGATCACCTGGGAGCTGCCGGACAAGTCACACCTGACGGCCGGAACGCAGGCCCGTCTCTATGGCAACCGGTTCCTGCACCCGCAGGGAGCGCTGAGCATCCAGCACGCCTCGCAGAGGGACGCGGGCTTCTATAAGTGCACCGCGAAAAACGTTTTGGGGACTGACTGGAAAACGACTTACGTCCACATCTTCTGAACAGCCTACGGAGACAATGCAGGTGGTAGAGCTTTTCGCTGCGCGGTTTGCAAGGGACGCGGGGCTGGGCGGCCCCACAGCTCCCAGGGGGGTTGTCTCCGGGCACGGTGGCCTCCCCCGGCAGGTTTCAGACGGAGGCTACCCTTAACCAAGGCTCGTTGGGAACAGGGATTTAAGCAGACACAGGCAGGAGGGCTCCGCCTCTCTGGGAACTTTGCTTTGTGTTTTACGCCGTGGGCTTCAGGGCTCACCTGTTTGCACCTGTAATTTCTACGCGGCTGCCTTCTCCGGGCGTCCGCATGCAGGATGCGAGCGGAGCATTCACTGAAAAGAAGCCGTAGACATTAGCGACAACGGTGCCTTGCGACCCCGCGGGAAACGCATCCTCTGGTTAACGGGCTGCAGTTTTCACAAGATAGAACCTTCCAGAACGAGAACTCTTGTCCCCCTTCCAGCTCCTTCCTCCATCGCTTCAAAACTCCAGCTTGCGCAAGTAACGGTTTAGATCCAGACGGACTGAGGTTGTTTTTTTAATCCGCACGTTCATGCCTTACAGCTACCCATTTTATAAGAAAAAAAAAAAGAAAGAAAAAACCTTTTTCTCCTTGGAACTCACTTTTTATATGATGTTATATATATATATATATATTTTTTTTTTCTTTCTTTCTAATCAGACGATGAGATTCGAAAGAGAAATTCTTTCTGTCTCATTAAAAAGAATAAATTATTGGTCTTTACAAGACTTGGATACATTACAGCAGACATGGAAATGCAATTTAAAAATAAATAAAATTCCTTTCCAAACCTCCTTCAAATTCGGTAACCACTATTCCATTACCTTCCCCCGGGGAGGGGAGGATATTAGATTGCCTTGAACACAAAGTTTATCTTGAATGCCATTGCAAGGGAGGATGAGGGGAAGGAGAAAGCTACACCATGACCCCACAGAACTGAATCCAGAGCCCTTCCAGAAAGGCCCGGAAACTTCTCTGAAGTACCTGAGCCGTTCACCTGGTCCGAGTCAGCTGCCCCTTCCCCAGCTGTGGGTCGGTCTGTGCCCACGGACAGCAAGAGAGCTATTATTTCCATGATTGCTTTACTGTATTTATAAGGTCCATATACTGTACATTTGATAATAAAATAATATTTTCCAGAAAACGGGGCCAAGATGACAATGATATCTTCAGGGGCGAAAAGAGCTTCAAATGAATTTGGGTTTAAATCGGAGCAGTTTACAAAAAACAGACAAACAAACAAACAAACAAAAAACTACTTTTATTCACCCTATTTCAACTATTCTATTCTCTATAAAAGTTTTTAGTAGGCAAAGAAACGAAGTCAAAAGGCAGCGGTTTATTCCAACAGTGTGTTTGAGAGACAGGAAGGCAGAATCTGATTCGATATGCGCAACACCGTTTTAGGATTGAGAAGCAACATTACTGCAGAAAACCCTACATTAATTTTTTTTTCTTTTCTACTTTTTTTTTTTTGCAAAGAGACATCTAGGAGTTGTCGTATTGGCATTCCTCAAATATATGTAAAAACTGTCATTCTTTTGCTACCCGGGAGAGGAAGGAAAAGAGAAACTTCAGATAAATGTTTGGGAAGACCGTGACTGTCAGCATTTCGAAGAATGTCAACACAGAGATGGAGGAGCGCTTGGTGTTTCTCTGACCCGACTCTCTCTCATTCATTAATCCAGCGGTTCCCACCCTTTTTGGCACCAGGGACCGTTTTCATGGAAGACAGTTTTTCCACGGACTGGGGAGCGGTCCTAACCCTAACCCTCACCCTAGCATTCCATTTATTGTGCACTTTATTTCTATTTTTATTACATTGTAATATATAATGAAACAATTACACAGCCCGCCATGGGTTGGGGACCCCTGCTTTAATCCATGCATGTGCTTAATGCTCTCTGCATAGCCGTTACTGTGTGCCAGATACCTGGACGGGCCCCGGGGAAACAGGTAGCACGTGATGCCCTAATGACCAACATACTCACCTTCAGCTAGGTCTCTCGGCCGCAGAGTGAGTGACATTTGAGAATGGGTCGTTCTCTGTTGTGGGGCATCCCATGCACTTAGTAGGGCGTCCCATGCACTTAGTAGGGTGTCGAGCAATGTCCCTGGGTTCCACCTGCCAGGTGCCAGCAGCCCCCACCCCTGGGTCGTGACAACCAAAAATGTCTCCGGTCATTACCAAATGCCCCTCTGGGGGTACCAATTTGCCCTTAACTGAGAGCCACTGACATTGGTGGATGGATGATTGACAGGTGGATATTAATAGATTGGTGTCACGCTAAGACAAGATTTCTCAACCTCAGCACTATAGGGATTTGGGGGCGGAGGAATGTCTGTCGGGGGGCACGTCTTGTACACGGTAGGGTGTCAGGCAGTGTCCCTGAGCCCCACCCACCAGATGCCAGCAGCACCCACCACCTAATCATCACAACCAAAAACGTCTCCTCCAGACATAGCCAGTTGTCCCCTGGCGGCAAAGTTGTCCTCGGTTGAGAACCACGGTTAGATAGCCAGACAGATGGATTGATAGATGTGTAGATAGAAGATGGACAGACAGGTAGGTGGTGGAGACATAGCTAGATAATGCATAGATAGAGGAGAGTCCCGGGGGATCCAAAGACCAGGTCAATGGTAGTGTGAGAGACATTTTTGTGTGTCTGACATGGCGTTCTGGCTGAGTCGATCATAGAAAGATGGCTGGGCAGGATGAAATGGGCAGTAGGGGATGGATCTCCTATCAGCAGAAGCATCAGGAAGACAGATGCCCAAGCAAGGAGAACTGTGGTCTACTGACAGATGAAAGGTAATAGGTGTATTTGGACAATGGTGGAAAATGTGGGTTTTTGTTGTTGTTGTTGTTGTTGTTGACCATGGTAGGATATTGTAGTTGGTTGAATAACATCTTGCAAAAGGTCATGTCTACCTAGAACCTCAGAATGTGGTCTTGTTTGTAAATAAGGTCTATGCAGATGCAGTTAGGGAAGGATCTTGTGGTGAGACCATCTAGGATTTAGGGAGGGCCCTAAATCCAATGACAGGTGGCAGAGAAGGAGACACAG
>VBSM01003163.1:550184-568547 GCA_008086735.1 Cheirogaleus medius
TTTGAGTACCAAGTGCTAACTCAAAAACAAATAGTGCGTATGGGTAGACAGTTTCAGTTCTGCAAAATGAGGAAGTTCTGGAGATGCATGGTGGTGATGTTGGCACAATGTCAATGGATTTAACAGTACTGAATTGTACCGTTAAAAATGGAGAAGAAGCTAAAGTTTATGTTAGGCCTATGTTAACACAATTTTTTAAAGTACATAGCATAGAAAAATGGCCTATTGTAAATCAATAAATAAGTAAATGCCTTCCCTTCCAGTTGAGATAATGGTAGGTGTATGTCAATGAACACATTTTGCTCTAACGTCACTTGCACCAAAGACAGCTCACCAAAGATTTCCAGCCCCCTCCTCCCAGTTCAAGGAGAAGCATTAAAAAGCAACCACAACTCGCCTGCGTCCGAGCAGAGATGCGATCGCAGCCGATCAGCACCACGGCCCAGGCCGAGCAGAAAGAGGCACCTGCATCTCATTTACTTGTCCACGTAGCTGTTCTACGAAGGAGACTTTAATGGAAATCTATTTTTTAAAAACCATGCCCATTTCTTTTCACCTACAAGTCTGAACGACAGAAAACACCCCTTGTCGATAAAAGAGCTTCAAGAGAGGAGGTCTGTCCAGAAAGCAGTTTGTGTGATACCAGTGTCACCCAGCAACCAAGGCACATGGATTGTGATTCCCATGTGTGAACAGTGACGACGTCATTGCACTAATCAGCACCGCGGCAAGACGCCGCTGAGTGAGCATGAGCGCCGTGTGGCCCCGTCACATCCAAAATGCCTGAGCAGGTAGAGCAACGAATCTGCATCAGATTTTGCATTAAGCTTCAACATTCCCCCGCGGAAACTACTTGGATGACTCAGAAGGCTTTCGGGGACGATGCAAGGAGTGCAGAACAAATAAAAGTGTGCACAAACGCTTCAAGGATGGTCGAGAATCTGTTGAAAGTGACCCACGTTCCGGAAAGCCCGTGACAAGCAGAACTCCTCAGCATGTTGAACGTGTACAGGTTAGGGTGAGAGATGCTGGGAGGACTGCCTGAGGTCCCAAGGTGTCTACTTTGAAGGTGACGGAGGTGTCATTGTCCTGGGCACAATGTGTCTTGTGTCTTGTATCATCTTTAATAAATGTTTCTATTTCTCACATCACGGGGACTGAGGTGTTATTGTCTTATGTACAATGTATCTTGTATCGTCTTTAATAAATGTCTCTATTTCTCACATTACGGGAACTGAGGTGTGATTGTCTTATGTACAATGTATCTTGTATCGTCTTTAATAAATGTCTCTATTTTTCATAACACATGGCTGGATGCTTTCCGGGCAGACCTCGTGTGTGTCCCCAGGCACGCAAGTCTTGGATATGTTGCTAATCATTCCAAGGGCCAGTGCAGGTGGAGCCCACTTAATGGGAAAGGCGGCGCAGGCGTTCGGTTCTTTAATACACCGTCACCATGGATGAGCGACTATTGTCATCTCTGTCTCATGGCTCTGGAGACTGGTGTAACTAGCCCAGGTAGGCAACGTGCATTCGGGACTGGAAACCAAGTAGCATGTCACGAGGAGTGTCTGAAAACTCTCGCTGGCATCCTGTTCCAGGTAGGTAAACAGCCCTTGCTTTTTAAGTCCTCATATTCTTCTTCCTCAGTTTATCTTTGCAAGTGTGCAACCTGGAATTAAGTATTTTGGATCCATGTTGCCTATGTTTTGTATTTACTGTGTTGAATTTAAATCAGTTCGACACATATGTACAAGCTCAAAATGCAACACAGTGGATGTCAAAGCTACAGATGTGTAGATGCCTGCATGTGTGGATTACACTCTGTAGGGAAGATGGACTCACCTGTACACAAATGTACACAACTAACTTACACAAAGGGAGACTGGGAAGTTTTTATTTAATTCATGCTGTTATAACAAAACACCATAGGCGGGGTGTCTTATAAACAAAAGACATTCATTGCTCTCAGCTCTGGAGGCCGGAAGTGCAAGATCCCGGCGTGGCAGAGGCTGCGTCTGGTGGGGACTCACTTCCCGGATCACAGACGGCGCCTTCTCGCTGTGTCCTCACGTGGTGGAAGGGGCGAGGGAGCTCTCTGGGGTCCCTTTTATTATATAAGGACACTGATCCTATCCATGAGGCTCCACCCTCAGGACCTCATCACCTCCCAAAGGCCCCACCTGCTAACTCCTTCCCCTTGGGGGTGAGGATTTCAACACAGGAATTTTGGAATAACACAAACATTCAGACCATAACATACAATCCCAGGCTGGGATTTGCCTTAAAGAGAAAATCTGTGTGTCAGAAAGGCTTAACAGAAGTAATATATATATATATATATATATATATATATATATATCAGGAGTGCAATGTAACAAGTGAGTAAATCATATGAACAGAAAAATGAGAGCAGATTTTAACTCAGTCGGAGGAACTTGTTAAGGTTTCAGGAACAAAACGACTTTGAGCTGGGACATCTAATGTGAGGGAATTCAGCATGTAGAGATGGAGCCAGAGAGGAAAATGAGAGTGAAATCTGTGGTAAAGGAAGGAGGCAGAGGAAACACTTGGAGAGAAACAAGAGGAAGCTCAGAATTCAGTCCGGAGAAGATCATCTGGAATAGTAGACAGAACACATTGACCTCTTTATAACTGTCAATAACCTTTGACGTTCGTCTGACCTGGGATGGAGTTCCAAAGCAACCACTTTTGAGTTTGGGCAAGTTTCCCAATTCCTCTAAGACTGATATTTAAAAATTTTTCATTTCTTTCCACAATATTATTTTTACAAGAGTAGCAGCTATTCAGAGTGATTTGCGTAGAGTGGATTTTAAAAAGTCGTGTCAAATGCTTTGCCCGGTAGCTACCATACAACATGTTCTTTAGAAAATAATCAAACACAACAAAAATCTGAATGCATGGAGTTGACCGATAGCCTGTAGAGTTAGTGATGTGTAATTATAAAAGTTTACAAACATCAGCTCTGTGAGTCTGTGGTTGCTTTCCAAGTGCTGTCGGATTCTGTACTTACGAATTCATCTACTCCCTAAAACTTTGTAACGCCCCAAAATCAAGACTCGCAGTACGTTTGCAGTCATTTTCAGACACACACAAAGCTGGAAGGAATTTAAGTCACCCAATGCACATGTTCCCAGCTGTTTCAACTCTCAGACCATGTACACAAGCGTCGTTTCGTAGTTTATCGAGTGCCGTGTGTTTTGCGTGTTTGTGCTTCTTGTTGGTGATTTTGCTCTTTGAAATGGCCCCAAGAACTGAGCTGAAGAGTTGTCTAGTGTCCCTAAGCACTACCAGGCTGGGATGTGCCTTACAGAGAAAATCCGTGTGTCAGGAAGGCGTCATTTAGACGTGACTCATAGCTCTGCTGGCTGTGAGTTCAATGTGAGTGAGTCAACGATATCTATTCAATGAGGCATTTTTTAAAACAGAAACACACACAAAACAAGGTAATGTATTGCTTGCTTGAAGAAAACACTGTGACCAGACACCATAGAAACATAATCTTGTGTTTCCCCTGGGAGCAATAGTTAAGGCTTTGCTAATTCAGTGTTTATGGTGACTTTATACAACATAACTACCATGAATACTGAGCATTGGACACAGTGTCAATTTTTATTCCTGCAAGTGGAAGCCTTGATCAACCCAGGAACCTGTTGGTTTGGCTCATTGCTGCACTGTTGATGTTTATCCTAATACTGAGCTCACCCTAGGCATTTGATTAACATTAGATCAATAAAATCCAGTGGGTGAAGAACAACATGCACTATTGAAAAAGAGACTGGCTTCATTACTTAATGTCATGCATAAGGTATCATGTTTATTAAGGAAGGGTGACATAGAGAAATGAAATAAATAAAATGTCCATTCTAAATCATGGCTGAAACACAATGTAAAACAGCCATGGTGGAACAAGAATTATAATTAATCTCCCAACATCATATTCCATGGTAGTTTAGAAGGGCAGTCATGCGTGTTGTTAGTGTTGACTTTGACCAAAGCCTGCTCCAATCAGTAGAATAAATGACAACCGCAAAACCTGAAATGTGCATACACCTCCTCTATTCGTTTCTTGTGGCTGTTGTAACAAATTCCTACAATCTGGCTGGAATAAGACAGTGGGAATTTGTTCTCTTATGCTGCTTCTTTAAGCTAGAAGTCCAACATCAAGGTGCTGGTATGCAGGCAGGTCTTCTAGAGGCTGAGAGGGAGAATCTATTCTATGCCTCTTCCAGTTTCTGGTCTCTGGTGGCATTCTTTGGCTCCTGGTCACATCACCCCATTATCTGTCCCCATGATCACATTGCATTCTCCTCTTCTGACTATTTTATTCCTTGTGTGTATTGTATAAGGACACACTTGTCATTGGATAATCCAAGACATAGCTCACCGTTCTGGAGGCTGAGAAGACCAAGGTACTGGCAGATCTGGTGTCTACTGAGGGCCTCCATCCTGGTTTGCAGATGGTGCTTCCTCCCTGTATCCCCATATGATGAAGAGAGAGAGAGAGAGAGAGAGAGAGAGAGAGAGAACTCTGGTGCCTCTTCCTCTCCTTATAAGGGCACTAATCTCATCACGGAGCCCCACCCTCATGACCTAATCTAAATTTAATCACCTCCCCAAAGCATCATCTCCTAACTCCATTCCACTGTGGGGGTTAGGGCTTCCATGGATGGATTTTCAGGGTCACACACATGCACTTGGTCATTTAGACCAGGGATTAGAACATGGAAATGTGTTCTGAAGGCCAGCATTTGAGTTGCTATGCGGAGGACCACAGGATCAGAAGAAACAGAAGATAACATTCTGATTCCACACGAGAGAAGGGAGAACAGTCACACACATGCCTGGTGGTGTGAAGCAAAGTAGATCAGAGCTTCTCCGGCAGACAACCTGGGAGGATTAGATGTCAGTGAGATATCAAATTCCAGTTCTAGCCTGTTCCCAGAATTGAGTTAAAATGGCATGAATTCTGCAAAAGCTCATACAATGACTGTCACAGCAAGAAGGAAGGAGCTAATGTAAACATCTGTGTTACGTTGAAACGCTATGAACAACACATGGGGCGGTGGGGCGCAGTGGCTCACACCTGTAATCCCAGCACTGTGGAAGCCCAAGGCAGGAGGATCATTTGAGGTCAGGAGTTTGAGACCCACCTAAACAAGGCTGAGACCTTCTCTCTACTAAAAATAGAAAAAATTAGCTGGGCATGGTAGTACGCACCTGTAGTCCCAGCTACTTGGGAGGCTGAGGCAGGAGGATCCCTTGAGCAGAGGAGTTTGAGACCAGCCTGAGCAAGAATAAGACCCTGTCTCTACTAAAAATAGAAAAAAATTAGCCAGATGTCATGGTGTACACCTGTAGTCCCAGCTACTGGGGAGGCTGAGGCAGGAGGATCGCTTGAGCCCAGGAGTTTGAGGTTGCAGTGAGCTGTGATGACGCCACTGCACTCTAGCTGGGGTGACAGAGCAAGACTCTATCTCAAAACAAACAAACAAACAAACAAACCACATGGGAGACTCTTTATATCATACGGACCTCAGAATTGTGGCCAACAGAACACAAATAACAACACATTTATCAGTAAATGGACCCACTCAACTGATACAACATGAAGACATGCCGGAATACTCTAGAAGGAAAAGAAGATGCCATCGTCTGAACCTGCCCTCCGCTGAGTGAAGTACGCCTGGGAGGAGTGGGTGCTTAGCTGTTTCAAGAGTTCCATTTCTGGGCCGAGAGCATGCTCACATGTTTGGCTGACACAACCGAAAAGTGAATGCTCGATTTGGAACGCTAGCAGTATAGCATGGTGAAGCCCTGAAGAATTTGAGTCCTACGATGTCAAAGGCATTCGTTCCTCGATGGGTTCATTCATTTAGCAGATGTTCTCACAGCCTCTGGGACATGCCAGCGTCACGGTAAGCACTGCTCAGAGGTCTGCATAAACACGGCACGATTCACACCCAGGACAACCGAGTCTCGAAGTAAGTTCTGCTCCCTCAGAGGTATACGGGTTCACGTGTCCTCTTTCCTCCAGGAAATGGGCGGAGGAGGTAGGATGATTATAATACTAAGGAGGCAGAGCAGAAATACCTGCAAGGCCCAGGCACACACAAACACACTGGCTCACGGGATGTAGGATACCCACTGCACGGTGTCTGGGTGGGCCAAGATCTCTCCCTCTTCCTTACCTTAGGGAAAGTCAGGGCTCCTTATATTACCTGGGAGAATGCTGGCTTCTTCTCAGATCTACGATTCAGACCCATGGTCGTTAGTTGAACTGGGTTGTAGTCCGGGCCCACAGCTGGTCAGTCCTTAGCAAAGACGTCTAGCTACCCGTTTGCTACTCTAACATTTCAGTGGCCCATATAGATGCCTGGTATTGGCAGACAGGGAATGCAGGTGGTTTAAATAAATCCGGGGTCCATCGTCATGGTGACTGTTGCTATATTGCCTTGTTTGGTTTTAATGCCAGAGTATTTATAGGGCGAAAAAGAGAAAACAGTGTTAGCGGTGATATAATTGAATTTGATCACTTTTGCAATAGTCGTTGGTGAATTAGCAGAGAAATAACAGGCTTTTCACTGTGAGAAAATGAAACATGAATAATAACACTCATACCATTTAAATATGTCTTGGAAAGACATAAAAGGAGAGAGCCCTGTCGGAGCTAAAGTCTTTGGAACAGATGGAGATTTAATCAGGCGAGAATCCACTCCCACTCAAAACTCAATAATCCATTATTATTGATTAGGCAAACATCTGGTCCCCGCTGGCATGATGCTTTTTGGAATATAAGATGAGGTCTTTGTGTAAGATGAAATCATTTAAGTCAAGGGTACTATAGACACCTGTATTATAGATGAAACATACTGTGTTCTTGGGTCTCATTAGAGATTAATTAGCTCATCCATCCATCCATCCATTCATTCTTTCACCCATTCATTTATTCAATAGGTACCCAAAGATCTCATGTCCAGCCTTGTCCTCAGAATGGGATGCACAACAAGACCTCATAGAATTTACAGGCCAGTGGAAGAGAGACTCATTTAAGAAAACCATAGAAAATTCATATTTAACCCTTTCATGAGTTCAGTGAAGGAAAACAATCGCGTTCTATGGAAGAGAAGAGCTTGGGGAGATTGTTCGATTGTCAGGAGGAAAAACAAAGCCCAGAGTGAACGTGATGCTGGAATTCACTGTTCTCCTGGCTCGGGCAGTGGCCAAAGTTCTCACCTGACCTCCTTGTCACTGCCCGACACCACCGGGAGGACATCATTCAGCCTCTGTAGTACCTGTGCATCATACACCCTCCTGGAAAAGAATTCCTATCTCAGCTGGCACAGCGATCTGGACACGATCTATCCCAGACGCTGCCATTTCCAAGGTGAGAGAAAACAGGAACTTTCTGCAGACCTCAGCAGGTGGACGAGATGAGGTGGACAAAAAACCACTGGCTAGCAAAAGAAAGGGTCGTGCATCTCACGTTGTAGGGAATTAACTTCTCAGAGTTCTGCTTGGTCGTTTGCATCTTCTTTCAATCAATGGCGCAACAATCGATTTATAGATCCATATTTATGGATGCTCCTATCCACACATAGACGGTCTCAGAAAAGAGTGGAGGATATTGAATACAAATGGAGTCATGCAATAGGTGGCTCTTTAGGTCTGGCTTTCATCCACCGAGCATGATGTTTTCAAGTTTCACCCATGTGTAGGGTGTATCGGAGCCTCATTCCTTTTCAGGGATGAATACTATTCCATGCTACAGAGAGACCCCATTTTCTTCACCCACTCTTTCTTTGATGGACAGCTGGGTGGTGTGCACCTTTTAACTACGGGTTTGGGGTGAGGAAAAATGCCCAGAACTAGAGAGAGGTGACGGGCCCACGGCATCGTGGATGGACTTAATGCCACGGGACTGTGTGCTCTAAAGTGGTTCCAGTGGTAGATTTGACGTGCGTGTGCATAAAACAGAAGGTGGGGAAATTGTAAGCATTTGAATTTTAGCATGAGAGAGTGAGAGAGCTAAGAATGAAAAGATAAAGAATTCACTCACATAATGTCAGTCCCCTTACTAACAACTGGTCATTCAGGAAAAATAAGAAAAAAGAGAAAGGAAAAGGAAGCAAATTTCTTAACACCCACCCTCTCTGTCCTGATTCTTTTAACAGCTTCCCAATAGCTGACATGCTCGCTGCCTCTCTCCCTTTCTCTCTCTCCTTCTCAGACACACACACACACGCACGCACACACACACACACATCCCACACTTTCTTCCTCTCTTTCTCTCTCTCCCTCGTTCTCTCTCTCTTGTTCTCTCTCTGTTTCTCAAACACTCTTTCTTTTTTTCTTCCTCCCTCCCGTCCTCCCTTCCTCCCTCCCTTCCTCCCTCCCTCCCTTCCTTCCTTCCTTCCTTCCTTCCTTCCTCTCTCCCGTCCTCCCTTCCTCCCTTCCTTCCTCCCTTCCTTCCTCCCTTCCTTCCTTCCTCTCTCCCGTCCTCCCTTCCTTCCTCCCTTCCTCCCTCCCTTCCTCCCTCCCTTCCTTCCTTCCTTCCTTCCTTCCTTCCTTCCTTCCTTCCTTCCTTCCTCTCTCTCTCTCCCTCCCTCTCTGTCTCCATCAGATTCATCATCCACAACAACAAGATGATCTAAACTCCCATCTCGCCACCCTCAGCAAACGCCTTCACACACAGAAACCTGTCCCAGCCCTGAGTCGGCCCTCCCTGTCCTGCAGACCTGCTCTGCCCGCTCTGGCCTGACCTTCACCATTTCAATCCCACCTTCCCTGCTGGCCCGAGTCCACCGCGCTGGCCACCAGCCCCGACTCTTGATGCTCGATGTCAGACCTCACCTTTCCCTGCTACTCTCCTCTGCTACCCTCAATTTGAAGACTCTCTGCTCCTCTCTATTATTTACACTTTTAATCCAGCCTTGGAGCTTTAATGAGTGCAAGTTCCTCCTGAAATGTCTCCTAATCTTCCTAAATCAGAACTCATCTTTCCTCCCACTCCAGCCCCATGGAGTATACATTTATCCCCTCTCTTAGCGACCTCACATTCTTTCGTCTCTTGCTGCTGTATAAACACTTCTTTTTCCAACTAGATTTGGAGATATTGAGAAATACGGGTCCTGTCTTCTTCTCTCTGTTACCTCAGCTCTTACTATATATATATATTTTTTTTTGCTTTGAATGTATGTATTTTTAGGAACACATACTCTGGCTTGCATCGTCAGTCTTTTTCTTGGAAGAACAAGCAAAGAAGACAGAAAAATTCAATTAGAAACGTTAGCAACTGGAATGAAAAGTTCATTTCATCTCAACCAAAAATAAGCATGACTTCACTCCCATGGGCAGCACCGTGAAGCAACCCCACAGCTAAGTTTAGCTCACATCCGAGAGGAAAAGTGCTGTCATCCCCTGAGGCAGGCTCCGAGCAGACGCTGCAGACCACGCTCCCAGCGGGCGTCCCGGGGGCTGCCGAGCCACGCCTGCTCACGGAAACCTCACGGGCGCATCTGCCTGTGCTCGTCTGAATTCACTGAAGTCACCCGGGGCTGGGAACAGGCTTTGAATAAAAGTGGCTTTAACACCAGTGAACAGATCCAAGCTTTAGCCCTGGGTAAGACCTCAGCCAGGAAAGTGTGTGGGTTTGTGGTGAGCTGAACCCTGGATTGCAACAATTATCTCATCCGTGGATATTTCATTATCAGTCATGGACTAGACAGAGTTATCCTCAAAATCGAAGATGGGGCCAGAATCCTGATGGATGACCCTGTAATACCCCGTAATGTTGATATTGAGTTTATACATGCACACATGCACAAAATACATATGTACTACATGTACACACACATCTGCACACGCGTGTACCATATACACACGGGCATTCTATATACACATATATGTGCTATATACATGCACTATATACACACATATACACATGTACACCATATACACATATGTGATATACATATACACATATACACACATGTGTACTGTGTACTCATGCACTAAATACACACGTGTACTATACACATATATGTATTAGATATCCACATATATGTGATATATACGCACACATATACACACGTGTGTACTATATGCACACAGGCACTATATACACACATATATATGTACTGTATACACACATATGTATTACATATACACACATATGCACTATATACACACAAATATGTGCTACACATACACGTATATGTACTGTATACACATAATGCACATATATGTACGATATACACATAAGTACTACATATGCATATATATGTACTATCTACATACACATATGTATTTAACATATACATATGTACTATATACACATATATGTACTGTTGTATGAAACATATATACTCACATGTACTATATATTGACACACACACATATATATGTATGTACTATATACACACAAAATATCAACTCAACACTGAACTGTAGTGTCTTATATACATATAAAACAGTAAGTATATTAAACAGCGTATATATGTGTGTGCGTATATATATATATGTATGTGTATACATTAATGTTTCAATGAATTCCAAGTTACATTCCAATTTGTTTTTCCAAATAAAGTTCTGAAACCCTGCTCAGGAAAGATCTGTGGCTGCAGATAACCAACACGGCACCCGATCATGTTAGAGGCTCTGAGGGCTGCCTTCACGTCATCCCGGGCTCTTAGCGGGATGAAATAAAGCCGTTATAAAAGCTACCCTCGGGGAATGAAAACTGACACGACCTTGTACCTTATAACTAGATCTGGACTCTTTGGGGTTAGTGGATTTTCTCTGGTTACCTCTGAGGTTATTCTCCTGCCACACCTGCCAGATGTCATCTCAGCCGGGTGAAGAAAACGTGGGCTGGATTTAAGGGCCAGCCTTGAGCTGGGGAAGGAGCCAGCTTATATGCATTCCACCTCTGCTTCTAGGTATGAACAAGACGAATGGGCTTTCTTATCCCTGCAATATGTTCTTGCAAAGCTTCTGCTTTCTCTCTAAATCTGCAATATATATACACACCATATATACTTACCATAGCACAGCAGAATTTAATATCGAGTTTATTTCTATTGGCTCCTATTCAAAGGCTGTATTTATTGAAACGTCAAAGCAATTTCCTATAAGGCTGTTTTAGCCGAAAGGCAAATCCACGACCTGTATGTACGAGATGTTATCCTGAGACGTCCCATAGAGTGAGGCCGAGGCTTTCCTGCACGTACGAGACAAGACGTTCCTTCCCCTGACGTCGTACTTGGAGGGGAGATGCTCTAATGGACGTCCCAGGTGTGGTCCCTTCAAGTCCTCGGGAAATTCTCTCGAGTTCGTGAGTTCCTCCTCTCCATCATATGTCCGCCATCCACGCACCAGCTCTCCCCTGCCCCTTGCCTCGTCAGTCGTGGAAGCCCGACTCTCTAATTTCCTGCAGAAATGAACCGAGGGTTACGGGAGGGACAAACAACGTAACTCACACAAGACGTCTTTGTGTACGTGAGGCTCTGCTGAGAGCTTGGAGAATGAGGGAGAGAGATAAATCGCAAAGCTACACAAATGGTTAGAAACTGAAAGGCAAAATGTTTTTGCCTTTCAGTTTCTTTGAGTGTCTCGACCACTGACGATGTGTCGTTGGCCCCAGCCCGACACAGGGACATCCTTAGCTGCTTTCTCAGACCCCCTACCCGCTGCCAAGCAGACCAAAACAAAACAAACACAAAATAAAGCCACAGGGACTTCCCACTCTGTTCACGCATCTGTATATTCCTTCCTACTCTGCATATTCTATGTGTATACACACACAACTCCCAAAACAGGGTTTCTCAACCTCGGCACTAGTGACATCGGGGTCTGGGTGACTCTCTGGGGTGGGGCATCCTGTGCTCTGCGGGGTGCGGAGCAGAGTCCCTGGGATCCACCCGCCAGATGCCAGTAGCACCTCCTCCCTCTGGACACCCATGGTAACGGAAGATGTCGCCAGAGGTTGTCGAATATTCCCTAGGGGCAGGACCGCCCCTTGGTTGAGAATCTCTGCCAAAGAGAGAGAGAGAGAGAGAGAGAGAGAGAGAGAGATGATTGATATATTAGATCTCATTAGACACACGACAGATGAGATAGATAGATAATACATAAATAGGTGATAGATTAGACATATGATAATGGGTATGATTATTAGATAGATTAGATGGAATAGATGATTGATAGATAAATAGTTAGGTAGATGATCGATAGATAGGTAAAGGGACAGATAGAGATAGATCTCATTACAGTAGACAGAAGATAGATTACATAGATAGATAGTAAATAGATGATAGATGGTATGATTGTTAGATTAAATTAAATAAATAGATAATTGCTAGATAAATCAAATAGCTAGATAGGTGATTGACAGATAAATAGATGGTAAATACACAGATAAATAGAGATAGATTAGATCTCATTACAGTAGACAAATGAGAGATTACATAGATAGATGACAGATTAGATTTCATTACAGCCAACAGATGATAGATAGGTTAGACAGACATAGATAAATAGATGATGATGATAGAAAAAATAGATCATAGATGAGTTTGAGAGATGAGATTAGATAGATTAGGTAGATTGATAGAATAGCTAGAGGATTGATAGATAAATATACAGAAACAATAGGTAGATAGATGATTGATAGATAAATAGGTAAATGGACAGATAGAGATAGATTAGATCTCCTTACAGTAGAAAGATGATAGATTACATAGATAGACAAAAACTAGATGATACCGTGTTTCCTTGAAAATAAGACAGAGTCTTATATTTATTTTTCCTCAAGAAGACACCCTAGGGCTTATTTTCAGGGGATGTGTTATTTTTTTAAGTATGGTACAACAATCTACATGTGTTCAAGTAGAGTGAAGTCATCTTCTTCTGGAACATCATCATAACTCTCCAAAGCCCAAACTCCATCCTGAATTTCTTGCGACTCTATTTCCTTTAGAACCATTGGCCCCAATCTCTCATGTGGAGCCATAGAGCTCTCACGGGGCAGACGAGAAGGGCTGCTCATGTTCTTGATCGCTCCGCGATGACACGCATGGGTTATGCAGATGCGCTGCGTAGCCACGCCCATCACTAGGTCTTATTTTCGGGGTGGGGCTTCTATTGCACAAATGCTTAGAAATCCTGCTAGGGCTTATTTTATGGGTAGGTCTTATTTTTGGGGAAACACGGTAGATGGAGTATGATTGTTAGGTAGATTAGATAGAATAGATGATCAATAGCTAAATATAATAGCTAGATAGATGATTCGTAGACAGATAGATGGGTCAATAGATAGATGATAGATTAGATTTCATGACAGCAGACAGGTGATGGATAGGTTAGACAGATATAGATAAATAGATGACAGATGATAGAAAAAACAGATGACAGGTGAATATGATAGATTAGATTAGATAGAGTAGATACATTGATAGAATAGCTAGATAAATGATTGATAGATAAATATATAGAAAGAATAGCTAGATAGCATATTAATAGATAGAGAATCTCTCATGCAAACACAGGGTTTCTCAACCTCAGCACTGGGGACATTGGGGGCTGAGGGTCCCAGTGGTGGGGTGTCCTGTGCACTGTGGGGTGTGGACCAGGGTCCCTGGGCTCCCCCCACCAGACGCCAGTGAGACCACCCAGCTGTGACAACCAAAGACGTCTCCACACCTGCCAAGCGTCCCCAAGCGTCCCCGGGAGAAGTAAGATCTCCCCTGATTGGAGGCCATTGTTGCAAAACTCACAGAGGGCCTTCACCAGTCGTAGCCAGCAGGGGTCTGGTCGTTGTCATTCTGTTTCTCGAAGTTGTTGTGACCCAAACCGTTTCCATCCTTTGTATCGAGTTGGCGTTGTAAGCATCCGCGAGCGTCTCTGATCCATTTGCCGTCTTAAGACTGACACAAGGTGAGCTCCCACCCTTTATATTTTGTTGCATTTTTCTACGTTACCTGTTTTAATTTTGCATAGCAGCAAGCACATCTAAACCGGGCTTTGCGTTGGAATGTGTACTGCTGACAGAATTAAAAATTTTCCCTCGCCACATTACATAAAACCACAAGCATAACCTGTGCAGGCTGATCAAAGTTGCTTAAAAATCGTTAACTGTTCACTATCTTGGTGATGGGCACACTTACAACCTTGACTCTAACTGCACAAAAGCAATTCATGCAACTAGAATGTTTGAACCCCTATAATATGCTGAAATTTTAAAAAAGAAAAAAAAAAGAAAATTTGCATTTGTGTCAATAAGTGAAATTGGCATTTGATTTTTATGTTTCTATTGCTTACAACAGGTTTCGATATAAAATTAAACTCGTCTATTAACATGAACTTGAAAAAAGGAGAAAAAGTAGGTTAGAAGAGGAATGCAAAGCTAAAAAGAAAATTGTTAACTAGTCATATAAATATATCCTCTTTTTTGCACACCAAAGAGCCAAGCAACCCGAACTCAGATGTCACGCTCAACACGGAGATTGATCTAATTTCTTCCAGGATAGAAACAGCCCACTGCATCTGTCTCCTTCCTACAATTCAACCCACGTGGCAACATCTAGACCAGATTCCTGGGTATGTTCACCAACCACAAAGTAGAGTGGGCGTTGGGAATGACGTATTCGATCTACTGTGGATCACCAAATGGAGTATTATAATTCAAAGCCGAAAGCAGCTCATTCTGCGATTTACCAACTTGGGCTTATATTAATCAAATGCCTGCATGTATTGAGTCTCTATTTTTACAGATTTGAATTACACAAAGCTTTAATAGTTTTGGGGACATTTTTTCACAAAAGAAGATCTCCAAGATGATTGCATTGAAAATTCGGGGGCTTTGAGAGAATAACACCCAATCTCATTTTATTCCTGTGCAAATGAGGCTTAAATAAAAAAAAAATTCATTGAGGAGCACCCCCCTCCCCAACAGAAGGGGAAGAAATCCTATTTTTTCCCTTTGGATTACATTCTATTGGATGCTTACTAGGCTAAAAAAAAGTCTTTGATTCTCAAATAACCCTCATGTGATATCTTTGAAAATCCATGCTCCTCACCAGGTTGTTAATCCACAGAATAAAACAGCATCCTACCCAAAAACTTGTGGCCAAAGTTTTTACTAGCCTTTTATTAATGCAAGAAAAAAATATATATACACCCACACATATATACATTCATAGACTTAAACATATATTGGTAGACTAGCAAAAAGTTATCTCAACAGAGAATGAACATTTTATAAGGGACATAAACCTTCCTGAGTTGTCTCCTAGGGGGTGAACACCAGGTATATCCTACCGGTTCCATCGTATTAATGGTGATGAGTGGGTTGAGGTATCTGTCCTTTTTGACGTCTTTCCCCTGGATAGATGATGCTCTTTACAGCTAGCTAGCATCCTGGAGGTCACGCTGAACAAATGGATCAATGACAACCTGTTCAGAACTAGACCATTAGCCCAGACCCCTTTGGTCTGGGCTCAAAGCCAACATGAGCACATCTCTGTAGTATTCTCTGCTTTGGAAACTAAAATTGGCTTCCAACGGGGGTTCTTTTGAGGATAAAACTTAAGCCAACTCTTTTTATTTTTTTTAAACAGAGTCTCACTCTGTTGCCCAGGCTAGAGTGCCGTGGTGTCAGCCTAGCTCACAGCAACCTCAAACTCCTGGGCTCAAGAGATCCTCCTGCCTCAGCCTCCCGAGTAGCTGGGACTATAGGCATGCGCCACCACGCCCGGCTAATTTTTTCTATACATTTTTAGTTGGCCAATTAATTTCTTTCTATTTTTAGTAGAGACGGGGTCTCGCTCTTGCTCAGGCTGGTTTCAAACTCCTGACCTTGAGCGATCCACCTGCCTCGACCTCCCAGAGTGCTAGGATGACAGGCGTGAGCCACCGCGCCCGGCCAGAACTTAAGCCAACTCTTATGAAACAAACACCAGTTTGTTAAATTTGCTAGACTGAAGAGTTGACTATAAGCAAGTAGCATCTGCTTTTATGTATGGGACGTCGCAGAACATTTATAAATTCAGCTTTGTCTGGGGAAACCCTCAAAGCATGGATTAGAAGAATGCACAGAACCAGCAATGGTCAAAATTGTAAATGCTTTTATTTTGGGGGAAATAGCTACATAGGGCCCTGGTATTAAATACGTCCTGTGAGGATGCACCGCTTCTGGGATTATGGATGAAAAAACGTATCTGATTTGGCCAAATATAGAAAAGCCGGAGCTCTCAAGTTCTGATGGCTGGTGTGGAATTCTTGTGAACGTCTTAAGTTCCTTGTGGTGTTTGCAAGACTGGCTGCCTCTGAGCTATATTTAGCCTGCACCCTATGATTAAAGAGTTGTTTTGCCCGTACATTTCTCTGCCTTGGTCGCTGTACCTGGTGCTCCCCACACGCCCGGCACAGGTGGAGCGGCTCAACACCATCCCATTCTGCCGCCAGATTAATCTCCTAAAGATACCATTTAGGTCACCTTCAGGGAAGGAAAGCCCTTAATCCCCAACCTGCACCAACAGGATGAGATAAAAAAAGACACAGCCAGTCTTTCAAAGCCCACCATAGTAAAGCCTAAATCATCTTCTTTGAATTACCCTCGGTTTTTCCCCAAAACGAATATCACCCTAGCTGCGTTTGTCTGTCATTGGCCGGTGACTGCCTCTTGTTTAGCATTGGACCTGGGAGCTTTGCAAACTCACCCTCCCCTTCTACAAATGCATGAACAGCACGGGCTTCGCTATGGTCTTGCAGAATTGTTCCCCTAAAGTTTCAATCCATGGAAGTGACCTCTTAGGATTATCTTAGCCTAGCACGGCAGAAATTTGATATAAGAGCTAATTACATGGACTCTTATTCAAGAGGGTTTATTTATCGCAATGTCGAAACAATTTCCTACAAGGTTATTTCAGCTGGGAGGCAAGCCCTCCGTATATAATCACGTGGGGTTGCCCTCCATCCGGAGGTCTCATGGCCGGGATGAAGCAAGTGGTAAGAAAGTTCTGTAAAGCGTCGGGAATGGTCAGCACAGTTCAGAGAGGGACAGTCCCCGGAGAGGCAGAGAGCATGATTTGGAAGCTCATTCATATACCCACGAGATCTGCAGTTGCTGAGAGTCCTAAAGGCAAAATCAGGGGTGATGTTGAGGCGTCAGTCCACCCATGTTTTAGAAGACAAGCGTCTTTCTTTGTTCAAGCATCTTCACCCCAAAACTCAAGCCAGGACAACACAATAAAGAGACAAGATCAGAGACCAAACAACCCTAACCGCCAAAGCGATGATGCATTCCACCGAGAGATAGCTCATCAACCCACAAATGCAGGCAAGGAAGGACATTTGGGCTGAGAGGTGGATGTCTCTTTCAAGTCCAAGATCGGGCTGACCTCTGTCTTCACTCATGGCCATTCTTGTAGGGGCCATTGGACCTGCTCTCTGCCCAAAGGGAGCTTGGCTGGGCTGTGAAAAGCGATGTTACCTGACCCTATCCTATAACCTTCGTCTTCTTGTCCAGACCCCATTGTTCTAAACGTCCAGAACAAGCCCCATCTTCCCCGTGGAGTCAACTGTGCTCTTTGAAGTCCCACCTTCCTCAAGACCCCTTAAAACATCCAGACCATAGACACCGACCACTCCTTCCTGCAAGTCTGAGATGTTTCCCTCTGCAGGCATCTCCAGCACATGGGCAGGGGCACACCAGCACAGCCTGGGCGTGCGGGATATGAGAAACAGAAATTTAATCATCGCCCAGGGCATGGAAGTTTAAAAACGAAAGAGGTTCTGAACACCACCCGGATTCATTCCCTCGTTTTTCTAGATGAGGAATCCAACACCGGTGAGGTTGGCATTGCTCGATCAGAGACAACCGGGGAGGAGTTCTCCAGCAATCCTGACGGCAATCCTGCCCTTGCTCCCAAACAGCTCTCTGAGATCTGCCTCTGTTACACCACACGGTTGGTATTTCTTCAGGACTCTCGGGGGGAAGCATGTGTGAGGGGTGTGCTGGACAAGCATGACTCACTGGGTGTAATCATAAAGCAATTTCATTTTGCCTCCTACCATTGCTTTCAAATATGTTCCACGGGGGCTCAGGGTGGGGGTCCTTTGTTAGCTTCTAGACTTTTCTCTAAGCTAGCACTCTCTTCCTCTCTCTCCATGTTACTTTCCTTTCTTTCTCTCCCTCTCTTCCTGTCTTCCTCTCTCTTTCCATCTTTCCTTCTTTTTTTTCTCTCCCTCTCTTCCTGTCTTCCCCCCTCTCTCCATCTTTCCTTCTTTTCCTTCTCTCCCACTCTTCCTGTCTTCCCCCCCTCCATCTTTCCTTCTTTTCTT
>VBSM01003163.1:568647-589125 GCA_008086735.1 Cheirogaleus medius
TCTTCCTGTCTTCCTCTCTCTCTTCATCTTTCCTTCCTTTCTTTCTCTCCCTCTCTTCCTGTCTTCCTCTCTCTCTTCATTTGTCCTTCCTTTCTTTATCTCTCTCTCTCTCTCTCTCTCTCTTTCTCTCTCTCTCCCCTTTCTCCCTGCAACAGGCATGTGACCCCTCAGCTTCTTCTACCTCCAGGTGGGAATCACTGACGTAGAACCGTCTGTTAAAAGGAGGCAGCTTTAAACTGCTTTGCCATCCGCCCAGTAGCACAAGCTCATGTGCAGAAGGGGTGGGGAGGCTGCCTGGGCCATGTGCCAAGCCCCCTTTCCACTCCAGCTTGACCCAAAGTCTCCGTTCCTCTCCGACACCCGTGTTAGACTTCACCGTGGGCCCATAACCCAGTGGGCAGGGCCGTGCACGAATTGGCTCCTCCACAACCTCAAAGTCACCATCTAGCAGACTCCAACAAAGACAGTGAGAAGCAACAGACTCTGAGCTGTTTTGCAACGTCAGTGTGGCCAAATGGACAGTGGCGTCCACGTCAATCTCTCTCTTCTTGTCAGAAACGAGGACCAGATACAGCCGTCAGCTTTGAGAGCTCAGGGACAAAGCTTTGCTAAAGGACGTCACACCCAGAAGCTGACCCAGACAGATTCTGCAGACTTATCTCCAACTCTTTGAATCCTATCGTTAAAAATATGCTCTATCTATACAATGAAATATTACTCAGCCTTAAAAAAAGAATGAAGCTCTGATGTGGACGAGAACATGGGTGAACCCTGAGAACATCACGCTCAGCGAAAGAAGCCACCAGACACAAAGGATCACATCTTATGCGATTCCGTTTTGGGGGAATTCTGCAGAAAATAGAAAGCCACAGAAACAGAGGGCAGATTACTGGTTTCCAGGGAAAGTGAGAAGAAGGAGGGGATGAGCGAATAAAAGGATGGTGGCTAAAGAGCATGGTCATTTTTTGTAGAATTGATGAGAATGTTCTAAAGTTGATGTGGCGATAACTGCCCGACTCTGACTATACTAAAACTGGTGGAGTTGTATACTTTAAACGGGTGGAGTGTGTGGCATGTGAATTCCACCTCAATAAAGTTGTCACGGAAAGAAAACATCGTCGGGTTTTCCTTCTCATTTGTCCATGCTGGTTCTTGGGCTCCACCTGTCTCTGAACACCACAGGCTACATCTCTCCTCCCGGACGCTCTCACACATAGAAACTCTCTGCCACAGACCACAAAACTGCCGTGGTAGCCAAAGGCGTGCTCCTTTACACATAACATAGACTCCACCTACTTCCACATGGGATCAAAAGGATTTGACGCGGCTTATAATAAAATCACACATGCACATGGTAGTTAAAATAAAGACTCAAGAAACACCACAAAGCAAGTGTGAAAACAACACATGCAATTTTTCCGGAGCCTAAAGGGATTCATGCCGTAATCTTCTAAGCCTCCTGAAACCACAAACCTGAAGACCCTGTGATTCTTCCCATATAATTGGGGTCTGAAGATTTGGGGTTTTTCTGAGATGCTGAAAGACCCTGTCCTCTCCGTGACAAAACATCTAAAATTTCCCTAAAGCTGACCTCTGTATTTATACACCAAAAGATGTTTTAGCAGCCTGAAATGCAATCTCATATTTCCCCCCTAACTCCCATCAGCATATGGAACTAAATGAAAGTTCGTGCAGGAAATGGGACTCAAAGTGGATCTTCTCTGTTGCAAAAATTACAAATGCTTTTATGGTCTCCATGCATCTTAAAAGTTATTTAATGCATGCCTTCATGTTGCAGCTGAAAACAATGGTTGCCAAGAGAAATGGGTCCCATAAGGACCCACAGCTTATAAAGTGCAGAAGCAGAAATGTCAGCCTGGGTCTACCATGCTTTCACAGAAGACCTGTGAGGTATTTTAACTTTACATCAAACATCTCCTAATTTGGGTGAGGAAGGCAACAAAGATAACCCTTAAAGAGCATGGGAGAGCAAATTCCACTTCGCACCTGTGCAAATTTGTGGGATACAAGTGCAATTTTGTTATATGCATAGATTGCCTAATGGTGAAGCGTGGATTTTTGGTGCATCCATCACCCCCAGTACGATCCATTTTTCCCATTAAGTCATTTCCCATTGTCCACCCACCTTATACTTATCCCCTGCTTCACCCTTTTCAGCACTGGTCATCATAGTTAACAATTAGATATTTGTCTAATAGAGATTGTTTTATCAGTCCTGCATGTATAAAAAGAAATGTTTGCCCTAATGTTGATAACATCAGGCAAAGTCATGGTCTAAGACCTACTTCTTAGTTGTGTGAGCTGCTGTAGCATTTACCATAAGCTGAGTGGTTTATAAACAAATATTTGTTGCTCACAGCTCTGGAGGCTGGAAGCCCAAGATCCCGGCGTGGCGGAGGCTGTGTCTGGTGGGGACTCACTTCCTGGTTCACAGTGAGACGGCGCCTTCTCGCTGTGTCCTCACATGGTGGAAGGGATGAGGGAGCTCTCTGGGGTCCTTTTTATTATAAGGACGCTGATCCCATCCATGAGACTCCACCCTCAGGACCTCATCACCTCCTAATACCAAAGCCCCCACCTCCTAACACCATCACCTTGGGGGATAAGTTTCAACATATGAATTTTGGTGGGTATGCACATAATCAAAAAGTTAGAAAGAAACAGAAAAGGGAGATGGCTTACATTTAAGGATTTCTTTCCTTTAGAAAGGTCTATGTTGGAGGAAACCTCAACCCTGTATTTTCAAGTTTCAAGAGGAGAGATGAGAAGAGTAGAGTGGGAAACAGTTTGGGAGAAGAAAGTATGAGGACTTCACACCTTCCTGTATCCAACGGGGAAGGAAGCATCTCCTTTAAAATGAGCTATAGGACACAACGGTGATCTAGCACCTCTTGTATATTCCTGGATGGAGCTGTAACCCATTCTATTAAGTGAAGTATCCCAAGAATGGAAAAACAAGCACCACGTGGACTCACCATCAAATTGGTATTAACTGATCAACACATAAGTGGACATATAGGAATAACATCTATCAGGTGTCGGGCAGGTGGGATGGGGGAGGAGATGGGTATATACATACAATAATGAGTGCGATGCGCACCAACTGGGGGATGGACACGCTTGAAGCTCTGACTCAAGGGGGAGAGGGGCAAGGGAAATATACGTAACCCTAACATTTGTACCCCCATAATATGCTGGAAAAAAATTTTAAAAAGAAAGAAAAAATGCATGCTCTTTTAGAAACAGTCAGGCGGGTTTTCATGTAGCAACATGCTTTCTGGCAGCATGCATTCTAACTCGCTGTAAAAACAAAAAGCAAGCACCCAGCAAACTGTGGGGGTGACTCAACATGTAGGCAGCAAAAGTGTGGAATAATATGCTATTCTTAGGTATTGCAAATGCATAACCGCATTGAAAGAATGCAGCAACATCAAAACACGACTAAAATTTAAGTCAACGTCAGATTCATTTAAAAAAAACAAGTCTTTACAGAATTTGTCGTTTGGCACGGTGAACTGAGAACATAGCTCAAGGTTATCAGAGTTCAGTGAAGCAACAAACCCACAGGAAAACAGAGCTCAGCTGGAAGGATGATTAAAAGGTTTTTGGGGTTTTTTTTTATCAGGAATGTTGATAGCATTTGCTTTCAAATTCAGCTAAAGACGCAAGAAACAGGCTTTTCGGCGAAGAAGGAAAAGCTCATTTGTAGTGCTGGAGGTTTCATCCAAGAACTTCTCAGCGCCCTTTTTTTTTTTCACTAATGAAACTTCAAAGGACTCTTATTTTGTGCCAAGCAAAAGTAGTGCTGAGTTGCAAAGTTGCACAACCTGGGTCTGTGAATAAAAGTGTAAAATAATACTAATAAATGAATAAACCAAACACCGTACCCCGTCTGACCTTTGCAGTGAGCAAGCTCCTTTTTAAGTGTCATTCGGTACACACACTCGAGTCCTGCTATCTGGGTCTGTCTTGTCTCCAGGTAAACCCCAGCATGAGGAGGACTCAATCCACACAGATATAGAGCACGTAGCCTCCATGTGGAGGAGAGATCTAATCCTGAACAGACACAAAATTTCCTAAAAATATCTGGACCCAAATAGCCAACACCTTAAATATGGGTGCTGTAAATTCACAACTGCAGAGATGTGGAAACAACCCAAGTGCCCATCGATCCATGAGTAGATTAATAAAATGTGGCATATGTATACCATGGAGTTCTACTCAGCCACAAAAAACAATGGTGAACTAACACCTCTTGTATCATCCTGGATGGAGCTGGAGCCCATTCTACTAAGTGAAGTATCCCAAGAATGGAAAAACAAGCACCACATGGACTCACCAGCAAATTGGTATTAACTGACCAACACTTAAATGCACATATAGTAATAACATTCATAGGAAATCAAGCAGGTGGGAGGAGGAGGAGGGGATGGGCAAATTCACACCTAACAGGTACAATGCACACTATTTGGGGGATGGGAACACTTATAATTTTGATTCAAATGGTACAAAAGCAATTTATGTGACCAAAATGTTTGTACCCCCATAATATTCTCAAATTAAAAAAAAATTTTTTAAGGTCTACACCGTGTTGCCTCCATTGAACATCCTTCTCATGTTGTAGATATCTCTTAGTATCGATAGGTAGAATGGTTGCAATCATAGGTAGAAGCGGATACAAACCCACAAAAAAAACCAGAGGTGTGGGTTAAACCCGGGAATCCTGTTGGTTTCCTTGAAAATCTCCTGCAACTTAATCCTCCTCTGTTCCAATACCAGGTAGGCAGGTGCTTCTCTTCAATCCTATAAGGTTAGATGGGGTCACCTGCTCACCTCTGGACCAGTGATGGGAATGCACTGTGCTCACTGGCTCAGTCTAGACCCCTCCTTCCCTAGAGTGGGTGTAGGGCCACACCGTGTGTGTGTGTGAGTGTGTGTGTGTGTGTGTGTGTAGGGTGTACACAAGTCAGGGTTCCACCAGGAAGGAGGGAAGAGTGGCTGTTGAACAAGCCATCCACTTTCCCCATAAGGCTATTTGGTTAGAGTATGTTATAATTACCCACTTTTCAGGGACCTCCTAGGTATATTTTAGGAGAACTCAAGAGGCATTATTTTAAGTCTTCACATGGGTGGGGCACAGTTCAAGAGGGAAAATGTGATACGCACGACAGACACACATTATCTTGCTTTGGTTCAAGAAGTAAGATCCCTATAATTGCATATTTTCTGCTCTGAGTATTTTCCATAGATTTTCCTAGATGATTCCTTCCAAAAAAAACAAAAGCAGGGATTTCTCAGCACAGCTTGAACATTTCTAACCGGAAAACCCCAAATCCAAAACTCTCCGAAATCCAAAACTTTCTGACCACCAGTAGGATACCACAGACTGACGGCACGGGCAGCTGAGATAGCGTTGCCTCTCCTTTCTGACGGTACAAAACGATTTAGAAACACAGTATAAAATTACCTTCAGGCTTTGTGCATAAGGTGTCTATGAAACATAGATGATTTTCATGTTTAGACTTGGGTCCCATCCCCTAAACATCTCATTAGGTGTGTGCGAATATTTAAAAACCTGAAAAAAAAATTCAAAATCCAAAATGCTTCTGGTCCCAAGCATTTCAAATAAGAGAGATTCAACCTGTAGTAGTAAAAATGTTAGGTTATAGGTGAAGGAGGTCTTGGTCTTAATAAGGTAGAACATTGTGAAGTGGATGCAAGACCAGGTGGGGCTCTTGTCATCTTGTTATATATGCCCCATATCTTCTTTTATTTTATCTACATGGGAACCCGGCCTGATGGCTTTTGTAGGCATGCATCCTTTGCAAATAACTCCAACAACCTCAGCGATCTGTCATCTGACCATAGGCCATCTGTCCCAGGGCAAGCTGACACACTATCTCTGCAAAGAACGCCATCCCCTTGATGCTAGAAATGGCAAAAGACCAAAAAAAAATGTCCCAATGTCATCTGGTCTGCAGAAGGTTTCATTTTCTCATGGAGTCAGTTTGCTTACACTGCTGCTTCCAAGAATGCTCTTGAAAAAATAAATCAGTGGGCTATAGGTGGATGATTTTATCTACAGCCAACTGATCTTTGACAAAGAAGACAAAAACACACACTGGGGGAAAAGAATCCCTATTCAGCAAATGGTGCTGGGAAAACTGGATAGCCACATGCAGAAGACTGAAACAGGATCCATATCTCTCTCACTACTCCTAAAAATTAACTCAAGATGGATAAAAGACTTAAATGTAAGGCATGGAACCATAAGAATTCTAGGAGGAAATGTAGGAAAAACTCTTCCAGGCAAAATGTAGGAAATCACCAATAACAGTCAAATTGAGAACCAAATCAAAGACTCAATTCCCTTCACAATAGCAACAGAGAAAATAAAGTACCTAGGAATACATTATAAGGAAGTAAAAGACCTCTACAGGGAGAACTATGAAACACTGAAGAAGGAAATAGCAGAGGATATAAGCAGGTGGAAGACCATACCATGCTCGTGGGTCAGCAGAATCAACATTGTTAAAATGTCTATACTACCCAAAGTGATCTACAGAGTCAATGCAATCCCTATTAAAATACCATCATCATTTTTCACAGATATAGAAAAAAATAATTTTATGCTTAATATAGAACCAGAGAAGACCCCATATAGCAAAAGCAATCCTAGGCAATAAAAATCAAATGGGAGGTACCAATTTACCAGACTTCGAGCTATATACTACAAGGCTATAGTAATTAAAACAGCTTGGAAGATACAATTTTTAAAAGGTAAGCTGGGATCAGAAAAGAGAGAGAATCCATGTTGGTTCAAACACACAGGGACCCCCAAGCCAGCCCAGGGTGCATCGGTACGTCAGAGAGGGTCTTGGTCCACTTGGTCAGGGTCTTGGTCCATGGGTCGCTTGTCCTCACGCTATCTGCTAACCCCAGGGGTGTGCAGCCACAACTATGCACCATGGGGACCCTTTCCAGGTCATTTTGGGGGTCTCCCCATTGCAGTTCACTGTGATAGCGCGTCCAGCCCCTACAACTCCGGGATGCAAGTCCAAAGAGCCTTGGCGTGGAGAAGACGCCAGCAAGTTTGAGAGTAGACCCACCTTGAGAGAAACGGACAGGCAGCGTGCCCCATTTCCCCTCTGAGAGCTTCATGGAGCCACAGAAAAGAAACATGGCTCAGATCTTCAAAGACAGTAAATGGACGTTAGCAGGGATGTATGCATCTTTTACAAAAAGAGCAATGCTTCCTCCTGGTGCACCCCCGGGGGAAACAGAGTCCCATGCTATGCATAGGCTTTCTAGATGGATTGATAAGAACGACGCCTGCCTTGCATAATTTATCGACAAGAGAAATGAAAACAGGTGCTTTGCAAGAATATGTTCTGAACCCCTTTCCAGAATTTAAAGAGAAACTCCTACTTTGTTAGAAATCATCACACCCTGCTCTTGCACTGTTCTGCTGTTTCCACGTCAACTCACGCGTGCGTCTCTTCCAAAAGGGACCTCGCTCATGAATCGGTTTATTGACCTTGGAAAGCCCACAGAAGATGATGCCAGCATCAGTCTCTCATGGAGGATGCTGTGGAGAATTGGACCCTTTGTCCCACACAAGAAATGAGGCAGGTTTTCTTTTCTGTGTGGCTTTGACTGTGTTTGAGCAACACTGGTTGATCATTTCTCATTTTACGTATTCAACCATATTATATGTGCTTAACAGGGCATTATACACACTATAAACATAATCAGTTTACAGGGATGTTGCTAGGATATATTCTTTTAATGGTTTTATACCCTCAGCATGCCTATATGTGTTGAGTAGCACGGTAGAAATAAAATACAGTAGAGCTACACGGAATCGAAACATTTCAGAAGTGCATTCCTGGCTTTACGACTAACGGGTGGTTTAGCATAACGCGGAGATGATGCCATAATGGAATATGAGGTGAGACTGATGCACTAAATCCAAAGATTTTGTCACAAGCTGGTAGTTTAGCAACCGAAGTGATCAAATATCCCATTAGGACATTTCAGAATCATTTTCTTTCCTTGTGCATCACCTCTAAGCTTAAACGCCTTTGGAGAATTCTACTTACATAGACACATACTTAGCCAATGAATCAGTAAAAGGAAAAAAAAAAGGTCAGAAAATCCGTTCAGCATCATTAGCTGCCCACGTAATAACGTAAACACCCTGATGTCTTGCGGCCACGGAAATGCTGCCTGAAAAAACACTTGTGCTCATTCCGCACTCACAAATGTTCATTTTAAAGTCTTTGGATATCCGAAAAAAATAAAAATAAAAAACCTCCAGTTGCACAAGGAGATCCTCACTAAGTCAAGTTCGCTGATTAAAGTGCAACAGCTTGTTTTTCCCCCAAAAGTGGATTCAACGTAGACTTTGATAACCAAGCTCTCAGGCCAACAAAGACCGATGCTGTAAAACTGTTTCAACTTCTCTCCTGAGCGCATCTTTCCTGTTTTGCATGAATCAAACCTTTCCTGCATTTTTGGAAACCAAGTTCACATGGCTTAAGCAACGATTCCAGTAAAATCCCCCAGCGCGTCAGCGGGAATTTACAGTCAGTTTTCTCTGCCAAGAGATGTCTTCACGATTCATTGTTGCAAAGAATAATTCTGTTATTAATGATGATGTGGTCATTTTACTCACAGATGCAATATTCGAATAGTCAGCAAATCCGTGGATTGGGATATAGATTCTGTTTTCAGAGAGTTCTGTAGGATGAGAATTTAAGAGAAACACACATTCCTGGTTTTCCTGCTCTCTGCATTGAATAAGATCCTCCAACCATAAGAATTACACATCGACTATAATTCTACACTTGTTTAAAGAAATTTAACACACTGACTGCCACACTAGAAAAAAAAATATTTTTCCCCTGGGGCCACGGTGCTTTATTGAAACAAAACAATCTTTTCTAATTTGCGATCTTTTATTGTTTTCAGTGCATGAGTTCTATGCAACACAAGCCACGATTTTTAGAATGCAATTGTCAATATCCATTGTAACAATAAGAACATCGGCAAGTAAGATTTTCATGAACCAACAGCAGGGTTTTGCTTCACGTGGCCCCAGGCTCAAACTAGCATGAGTTAAATACAACTCACATGGCAGTGAGTGTGTTAAAAACAGGTCAGTCTTATGTCCAACTGCAACCAGGAACTCAGAATGGCTCTTCCCTCTGCAAAGTTGCATGCATGAAAACTAACTCGTGCTTGCTTACAGAGATGATTTCCACCACCTGTACCAGCTCTCATCTTGGTTTGCGTATTTTATGCACAAGAACCTACCAGGGATTCACAGAAGAGGCTCCATGCAGAGGAGAAGCACAGCCTTATTAACACCGTTTTTGGTATTTGTTTCTTCCCACTTTTCCATACCACAGCAGCTGGGAAGAGATATGTTCATATCAAATCCCTGCAACCTCAGAATTGGACCTCATTTGGAAAAAAGGTCTTGGCAGAGAATGATTAAGTGAAGCACCCTGAGATGAGATCACAGTGTATTATCTGCGGGGGCCCTAGATGCAAGACTAGTGTCCTCATAAGGATACAGATTCTCAGAGGAGAAGCCACGTGGAGACGGAGGCAGAGGCCGGAGTGACGCTGCGGCCACAAGCCCAGGGATGCCCGGAGCCTCCGGGAGCTGGAAGAGGCGGGAAGGAGCCTCCCCTGGAGCCTGTGGAGGGAGCGCGGCCCCGAGACTCCTGCGTCCCGCACTCCTGGGCTCCAGGACTGGGAAAGGATGAATCTCTGTTTTTTACGCCACCTGGTTTGTAGTCCCAGGACTCTAAATCATACATGCATCCCCGGGTGAGTGTTTAGTAGATCCAGCTAAATATATCTGCAGCCTTGGAAGGTAGCGTCAGCCATCGTTGAAGATTCACGCAAGTTCAGAATTTGGAAGGTGGCAAGTAAAGGAGTCAATCTCTGGGCTCTGGTGTATTCAGAGCATCTTCTGTTCCTAGTCCTCTAGGGCTGCGGTCCCCTGTTAGGAACTGGGCGGCACAGCAGGAGGTGAGTATCGAGTGAGCAAAGTGTGATCTGTATTTACAGCCACTGTCTCCCATCTCCTTCCGGTGGGCCCATCTAGCTGCAGGAAAACAAGCTCAGGGCTCCCACGGCTTCTGCATCATGGTGAGTTGGATAATTATTTCATTATGTATTGCAATGTAATAATAATAGAAACAAAGTGCACAATAAATGCAACGCACTTGAATCATCCCAGACCCACCCCCCCCTCTAACCCCGGTCCATGGAAAAATTGTCTTCCATGAAACTGGTCTCTAGTGCCTAAAGGGTTGGGGACCACTGGTCTACAGGATATGCCTAAGTGTCCCCTACGGCATAGGGTCCTCAATCCACAATGTCACTAGGGTGGGCCCTGATCCAACAGGACTGGTGTCCTTATAAGCAGAGGAGATGAGGACACAGACACGCACAGAGGGACGACCCCGTGAAGACACAGGGAGGAGACGGTGTCTACACGCCCAGGAGAGAGGACCCAGGAGGAACCAGCCCTGAGACACCTGGATCTGGGACTTCCAGCCTCCAGGACGTGAGAGAATCAACGTCTGTGGTTTAAGCCGCCCGGTGTGTGGGAATTGGTTACCTTGGCCCCGAGCAGACGAACTCACTGGTCTTTAAGCCCCTGATACGCACGAGTTCCTCCCCCTTGTCACCACCCCGGTGCAGACGTTCATCAGCTCTAGCACAGCTCGTAAACAGTCTGTAAATAGTCCCCGAGCTCTCTGTGGGATCGCGGCCAGTAGACGTGGGTTGAGACGCTGGGGTCTTGCACAAATCTTCAATGATACGGCAAGTTACGCCGAACGCCACTCAACGGCTCTGGAAGGCAACGAGGACCACTCCTTTAATCACTCCCATTTCATTCTACAGTTGTTGTGATGTGTTTTTCTTCCTTTAGACATACTTCACTAGGGTTTTGCCAATGCTTTCATCATTTTCCATTTCTCCCTGGAATCCGCCCAAATTCAAATTCTCCAGGTCTGGCGTGCCTCTCGGCTCCGAGTCTGCGAGCTGGCCCTTCTTGGAATCGACGTCTAAGGACTCTGGAGAGTTTCGGAGTCCATGAACATATTGAAAACGTAACTCGAGGATATGCGTGGCTTGGTCTTGCTATGTAAGATGACGCATTCTACGAGAACAGAAACATGCTGTCTAAAAAAACATTTAAGCTTCTCAGAGTTGTTGAATGTGACCCTGGTGTTCAGAGATATTCGAAATACAGAAGATCCTCAACTTGTGATGCGATTATTTCCTGAAAAATCCGTCTTAACTTGAAAATATGGTACATTGAAAATGCACTTAGTACACCAAACCTACTGGACCTAAGAGCCTAGCCCGGCCCACCTTCAATGAGCTCAGAACTCTTGCATTCGTCTGCAGTCGGGCGAAATCAGCTCACACACAGCTTATTTTACAATAAAGTGTTGAACGTCTCATGCAATTTTTCGAATAGCATACTGAAAGTGGAAAAGAGAGAGAGTGAGCTACAGTAGATACGTGTGTGTTTGTCCTGTGTATACAATTTATATACAACATATATATATACATATATGATTTTACGGGGCGCTCCCTCAGAAGCACGCCCTGACACAAGGATCCTAGCGGGTTTATTTGGGTGTGGAGCCAGGAAGCACCCACAGCAGGTGGAGAAACGAGGCAGAGAGAGGAAGATCCCCATGAACAGGTGTCTGTTGTGATCAGGTGTCTATCATGAACAGGTGTCTATCGTGAACAGGTGTCCATCGTGAACAGGTGTCTATCGTGAACAGGTGTCTATCATGAGCAGGTGTCTATCGTAAACAGGTACCTATCATAAACAGGTGTCTATCGTGAACAGGTGTCTATCGTGAACAAGTGTCTATCGTGAACAGGTGTCCATCATGAACAGGTGCCTATCATGAACAGGTGTCCATCATGAACAGGTATCTATCATGAACAGGTGTCTATCATGAACAGGTATCTATCATGAACAGGTGTCTATCATGAGCAGGTGTCTATCATGAACAGGTGTCTATCGTGAACAGGTGTCTATCGTGAACAGGTGTCTATCGAGCAGGTTGCCACCATGGGCAACCAGCATCCCACCTGCTGAGAGCCTTGGCGATGGTGCAGCCTGTACCCCGGCACTACCCCAGCCGTGGGATGGGGAGAAAGAACTTGCCTGTCAGCTCATATCAGTGCTCAGGTGAGGGCTGTTCTCTGGGGGCCCAGGTTTCCCGGAACTCCGACTGCCTCAAGCCAACCTATCTTTTGGGCTCCAGTGGTCAGGTAAAGACCTGAGGCAAATCCTCTCAGGGGTACCTGTTGGACGCATTTCGGTCAGCGTGGGCTGTAACGTAGGATATCAGAGACATTACTCAACAGTGAGTAAGTGAGGAACTATTCAATAAATAGCACTGGGACAATTGGTTTTCCATACAGAAAAAAAAATGCAAACCATACGTACACACACACACATACACACACACATGCACGCATAATTCCAGATGGATTAAAGTTAAACTTCTGGAAGGAAATATAGGAAAAATCTCTCTCTCTTCTTGGATATCAGCAGGATTCTTATAAAAAGACACAGAAATATTAACCACTGAAGGAAGCACCATGCTAACTACCTTATTGCTAAGAAATTTTTTGCTTCTCCAAAACATTCCATAAATAAAATGAGAAGGAAAGACCAATGTAGGAGGAAGAACTTTGCACAAAGTCTTCTGAACAAAAGGATTCAGATGATTCCTAGTCAGGACACATACAGAGCTTTAAATAATAAGAAAGACACAACCCATTGGCAAACTCCATGAAATCAGTGAGGAGGAATTTCTTGCAAAACACCCCCAAACATTTGAAATGATGATTGACGTTGTCAATTCAGGGAAACATAAGTAAAGACCGCAATGTGAACAAAACATCTCTATTTCCGTTTAATCAGCAGAAATTTAGACGTTCTGAAAATGTCAGATGCTGGAGAGAATGCTTAGATAATGACCCTGGATGTGGAAATTAATGCAACCTCTTTGGAAAACTATTTTTGCATAATCCATCAGCTGTAATCACACGCCTAAGTACTAGCACTCCCCCTCCTGGGTGAGTATCCTAGGTGAAATCTGGTAGGCACACCTCCAAATACATGCACCTTAATGTTCACGGTGTCCCTGTCGGTAATAGCCAACCGTGGAAGGAATCCAGATATCCACCAACAGGAAAACGGAGAAATATACCGTGGTCCACACACTCGATGGGGCACTTCGTAGCAGGAAAAAAGACATTCTATGAAAAACACACCTGCACCCAAATGTTTACAGCAGTACAATTCACAATGGCAAAGATGTGGAGACAACCCAAGTGCCCATCAATACAGGAGTGGATTAATAAAATGTGGTATATGTACACCATGGAGTTCTACTCAGCCACAAAAAATAATGGTGATTTAGCACTTCTTGTGTTTTCCTTGATGGAGCTGGAGCCCATTCTACTAAGTGAAGTATCACAAGAATGCAAAAACAAGCACCACATGGACTCACCAGCAAATCGGTGCTAACTGATCAACACTTAAGTGCACATATAGTGATAACATTCATCAGGTCTCGGGCAGGTGGGAGGAGGGAGGAGGAGATGGGTATAGTCACGCCTAATGGGTGTAGTGCACAACATCTGGGGGATGGACATGCTTGAAGCTCTGACTCAGGTGGAGCAAAGGCAATATATGTAAACTAAACATTTGTACCCCCATAATATGCTAAAACTAAAAAATGTGGTATATGTATCCCCTGGAGCACTACTCAGCCATAAAAAAAGATGGACTGATATCTCTTGTGTTAACCTGGATGGATGGATGGATGGATGGATGATGGACAGAAGGATGGATGGGTGGGTGGGTGGATGGGTGGGTGGATGGGTGGATGGATGGATGGATGGATGAGTGGGTGGATGGTTGGATGGATGGATGGATGGATGGATGGTTGGGTAGATGGATGGATGGATGGATGGATGGTTGGGTGGGTGGATGGTTGGGTGGATGGATGGATGGATGGATGGGTGGATGGTTGGGTGGATAGATGGATGGATGGATGGGTGGATGGTTGGGTGGATGGATGGATGGATGGATGGTTGGGTAGATGGATGGATGGATGGGTGGGTGGATAGATGGATGGATGGATGGTTGGATGGGTGGATGGTTGGGTGGATGGATGGATGGATGGTTGAGTAGATGGATGGATGGTTGGGTGGATGGATGGATGGATAGATAGACGGTTGGGGAGAAGGAAGGATGGATGGCTGTATAGCTGATGGAGAGAGAGGTAGATACAGGTAGATAGTAGACACACAGCTGTATAGATGTAGAACTAGATACAGCTATATCATATGTATGTAATTTAGGCAAGAGCTTACGCCTCTGTTGTTTCTCTACATGGCTGGGCTTTTCTTTTCATCTACTTGGTGAAGTTCCCTCTGCTACAGTATAATAAGAAGTCAAAATCGTAGCTTGGAATTCAACAGAATCGAATGCACAATGAGGCCAAGCTGTGTAGTTAGAGGCAACTCACCACTCCGTCATCAATTCCCTGCAAGAAAAGAAAAGAAAAGAAAACCCTGACCTTCTTGTTACTCACACTTGAAACTCTTATTCCGTGTGTCAAAGCTCTTTTTTTTTTTCAAGTCAAGGAATGCATCCTCAGCAGTCACGCTAACTTCAGTGAGGCTTCATCATCAGAACCGCTGCAAGTAGCACGTGGCTGGAGTTGGTTTGGGATGGAGAAGGCACTTGGGGTTTGGGGGCTGGGCATGAAAGAGTACGGGGGCCCAGAGAGGAGTGAGGGTGTGGCGGTGAAGTCCAGTTCCACGAGTCATGCGCTTGGGCATCCCTCCTCCTCCTTGGCGAAGTGCATCTGAGGTCTTTTGGGAGAGCCAGGGCTCCAGGAGGAAACCATGGCAAGGACAAGGGTGCTGGGGTTCTGGATGACAGGTCAGCGGGGTGGAGGTTCTGGGAGAGCAGGAACCAGGCACCGGGCAGTCGAGATGGAGATAGCAGATGGAAAGAGTGTGGCTTGGCTGGAGCTCAGACCGTGGGCTTCCTGCTGGGTGACCATGAGCCGAGCAAGGTCCGGAATTGGAGCGGCTCTGGGGCAAAGCCTCATTCCCTCTTTCGTTTCCACTCCCCGGAAACTGTGGAAGAGAAACCGGCCGGAGAGCAGAGGGTTCCCCAACTGGCTTCCGAATTTACCTTGCACGAAGCGGATGTGTTGTTCTTAGTGGCATCGTACGTGTGACTGAGTTAACTGCTAGTGATGGTTTCAGAAGGACAAATAGCGCCTTGGTCCAGAGAGAAAAAAGAAATAGAATAAATCGCTTAACATGCTGGATCTAGCATTAAACTCTCCAATCTGTGTGTGTGTGTGTGTGTGTGTCTACCCTTTAAAAAATTAATACCTGGCAACTAACACAATGATTCCCTCAGACTAATAGGGAAAAAAAAATCATGAATCTAGCAGGGAGATTTGTAGTTACTATCAAACCTTACAGACAAACATAAATATTGGTCAAAGAAAAGGAAAAATAAGGAAAGAATTTGTTATACAGTTGGCCCTCCGCTTCCATGGATTCAACCACCCGTGCACTGGGAATATTTGGAAAAATAAAATGCATTTGTACCGAACGTGTACAGACTTTCTTTCTCTTGTCATTATTCTGTGAACAATACAACAACTATTTAGGTAGCATTTACATTGTTTCCGGTATTATAAGTTATCTAGAGATGATTTAAAGTGTATGGGAGGGTATGCAAATACAGGTTTTATGCAAATATTATGCCATTTTATATCAGGGACTTAAGCATCCACAAATTTTGGTATCTGCAATAAGTCCTAGAGCTGGTTCACATGGATACCAAGGGATGACTCTATTTAATAAGCGGATCTCTCTGTTTCTAACTGTTGGGTGTGGATTCTATAAGAACCATAGTTGGTCACTTTCTTTCTCTCTTTCCTTTTTTTTTTGAAACAAGGTCTCTCTCTGTCAGTCACTATGCTGGCCTTGAACTCCTGGCCTCAAGCGATCCTCCCACTTCAGCCTCCTGGGTTGCTGGGACTACAGGTGTGCATCACCACACCTGGCTATGTAAAAAAATAAAAATTGTAGAGATGTGGTCTTGCTATATTGCCCAGGCTGGTCTGCAACTTCTGGCTTCAAGCAAACCTCCCACCTTGGCCTCCCACAGTGCAAGAATTATAGGCATGAGACACCGCGCCCATCTAGTGATCCATCACCTTCGACAAAGCTCTCCCTACCTGTCTCTACAGCAGGTGGAGAGTTGATTTCTTGCGGCTATTAGTGTCCAAGGTATGGAAAACGTTTCCAGCCCAAGTTTGAGTTTTGTCCCTGTGGAAGCACACTGGCTGATGGCTAAACTCTCTGGGTCCAGTTATAGTCAAGAATCTATCCTCAAATATAATATACCTGCTACTCAGGTTTCTTAAAAGTCGGTTCACGACTGTCTCCTAGCCCAAGCACAGCAGGCATAGGGTGATGCTGAGTAGGTCAAGAGGCATATCCCAAACTCATTCTTCCCAAGAAGGAGGCCAGAAGAACCACTAATTTGGAGGCCGCATGATCAGGACTTCTGAGGTCAGCCCCTACTCAATATAATTCTTTCACTTTACGCATATGGAGAAATAAAAGGATAAGATGGGCGTTGCTCACAGGAGAGAAAGAAAGATGGAAGAGAGAGAGAAAGGGAGGGATGGAGACCAACATGGATTGAACCCTAAGTCATCACCAACCTTACGATGAAAAGTAGAAATTGTCTATAATTATTGCCACTGTGCAGATGAGGAGAGGCTGGTTTAAGAGGTAACTAGAGAGTGAAGGGCATCCAAATTAAAGACCAATTGCTGGACGAGAGCTCCAACATGAGTTTTTTCTGGCGTCAACATCTGTCTTTCCCGCCCACACCCTCCGCCCTCCCGGCACTCTGGAGTGTGGTCTCCGTTTGGTTGGGAAAATATGGCCACCATATTCTCGGGAACAAAATCAAAGATGAATTGTACCAACACCAAAAGAGTGTGAGTCAGTCCACGTTTTTTTTTTTCCTTTTGAGTTTAAATACTCAATGCTTTCATTTAAGATGACAAATTAATTATTTTCCAGAGAGAAACCAAAAATATTAGTGCCCTGGCTCTATAAACCCAACATTATAGAAGGGTAACTCAAAGAGAAGGATTATTAAGGGAATACTTAGAAGTGGAGAGCTTCAGTTGCCTTCTAATTATTTCCTTTAAGGGGAGAACACAAAACACGACAACCAACCAAACAACAACCAGCTAATGACGTCCCTACGGTGGTTCTGGGTTTTGGACACGCCACGGGTCTCTACCAGAAACCGCAGGTATCTCATGGGACAATCTGAGCGGATGATAGAAAAGTCATTGATTCCAACATATTCACAGCAATATCGATTGCTAAAAATAAAGGATGTAGACCAGCCTGAGCAACAGTGAGACCCCATTTCTACCAAAAAGAGAAAAATTAGCCGGGTGTGGTGGTGGCACATGCCTGTAGTCCCAGCTACTCGGGAGGCTGAGGCAGGAGGATCACTTGAGCCCAGGAGTTGGAGACTGCTGTGAGCTAGGCTGACGCCACGGCACTCTAGCCCGGCCAACAGTCTGAGACTCTGTCTCAAAAAAATATATATAAAGAAATTAAAAAAAGTAAAGCATGTACATTAAGAAAAATACTAACTTCCACCCACAGTGAGGCCAACAGAAATTCACTATGTCACAATCTCTGATTTTTGCATAATTAATTATTTCTACTGTAAATTATCTAGGGATACATTGCAGACCTTTGGGATACTGATTTATATATAACAACAGTCTCCCTCCAATGATCAGAAAGTTACAGGTAAGATGTCACTTGCTAGGGGAAGTGGGGGGAGAAAAAAAAGAAGGTTACAGACAAGAAAACTGACTGCCAATTTTCATGTCCCCAGAGTAGGCAGTATAAACGTGTATATATTTAAATTTATTCAAAGGTGATGAAGAGGAATTTAAATCAGGTGGTGCAAAGGCAATTTATGTAACTAAAGCATTTGTACCCCCGTAATATTCTTAAACTAAAAAAACTCAAATAAATCTGTAAATCAACTATTAAAAAAATACACAATTTTGATCAAAGAACCAATGAAGAAAAACCTTATAATATAATATATAATAATATAATATATTCTCACTCGAGATGCAAGGAGAACTAAGTTTAAAGATAAAAATCGACATTTAAAATACTCCATGATATAAGGCATAAGGACACAGGTATTAATTATTATTATACTCTGTTACACTCTTAATTACATCTGGTATTTATCGTATGTTTAATTTTACCAGGAGTTGTTAGGAAAACAATTAGTCCACAAGTACCTAGTCTGTACAGACTCTGATTCATTTGGGAGGATTATACAACACAACCCGCAGTCTTAGAGAATTAAAGTATTCCAGCTTATTTTTAAAATCTTTCAGATTGTATTTTTAGGGTCTAACATAGCACACATATGACCACCTATGTAACGTGAGAGAGAGATATCAGTGTGTATCTACTAACACTGTATACATTGTAGACTAACAAGTATAATTGGCAATAACAGAATGCAATTTTTTCTCCCATTAATGTTCAAACTTGAAATGTCCAAATAATTGCAACATTTAACATCAAACTCTGACACAGAAATAGAGCCGGAGTTCCTTGCAGGGTCTCTGATCATGTGACACCCTGCCGAGGTGTTGTTATGTGCGATCAAAACATTCCTGTCCCTCCATGGAGATTTTCATTTCCAAGTCGAAAATTATTTTCTTTCAAACCTTGAAAAGATAAATCCTCCTCTGTTCTAACCCAAAGATATCATCAATAGGAATCGCATGGATGCTTCTTTAACGCTGTCTTGTTTTTTTAAAAAAAGCTTCATAAACTGGGAATTTTAATCTCCGTCCTCCGGAATCTTTGCACCCAAGCCGGACCTCAGAGCTGGGCTGGCCGCCTGAACTCCAGTTCCGTCAAAAGATAGTGGCCACCCTCGAAATCAAATGGGTTTCAAGATCCCAGAACTGTGAACACAAGATTGAGGGGAATTGCGGAACCACGTTCGCATCTGCGTGTGGACCATGGTCATCCAAGCTAATGCGAACTGGCATTTCCACCACGTTGGGTGCACAGGAGTCTGAAATCATCCAATGCAAGTGCTCTGACAGACCGTCTGGCTACTTTCAACAAGTTGTGCAAGAAAGGAAGTCGACATAGGTCAAAGGATTTCCAAAATGAGAGAAAGAAAGGAAAGAAGGAAGGAAAGAAGGAAGGAAGGAAGGAAGGAAGGAAGGAAGGAAGGAAGGAAGGAAGGAAGGAAGAGAAGGAAGGAAGGAAGGAAAGAGAGAAAGAAAGGGCTCTGTTGATTCTCTATAATCAACAGAAGAAGCTTGGATATTCCGGTCCTCACGGCCACTCGGTAAAACGAATGTGGATGAAGACACGTTTTAGGATATAGGCACTGCATAAATTCGGCAAACCCTGAATGAGCCACTGACGCCAACCGGTATGCAGGTGCCACATAATTGTTGCTGGCAGGGCTGCGGTGAAGTCGCAGATGCCAAGGGAGGCTTCTGCGCAGACGCTAATCGCGAGTGCTTCCACTCCCGGGGCCAAGTGCGAGCAGACCCTGCGCATACGGCTCGGCTTTTTCAAAGACGCCCCAGATTAGATTTTCCTTCTGATTTTATGCCATGGAAAAAGTTTCCCTTTCACTTGAAAGGAGCCGCAGACTGTGTCCTTTCTGCCACCTCCAGACTTTGTCAGCTTGGCGGGGACATCTGGGCTCCACCTACGGACTGTTGGAAAAGCCATTCTCGCTTGCAGATAAATGCAATTTAGGAGGAGGGTGGACCCTTATCATCCCTCGCCTAGCACTGTTCATCACTTCCAATAACACATTTTGCTTTCTATGTGCACTCCTCAGGCCGATATTTTGTGTGAGTTACGGCTGATGGAAGGGAACTCAAGTCACCCTGAATGCAATCTTTGCTGGTGGGGACCTTCAAGTCCGGAATGGGACGCAGACACCCCCAACAGTAAGCCCTGTAGTGACCACAGTGATTGTACCCACGGCAGCACCAGATTCATTTCCAGAATTCCTGTTCTGGCTGCAGCATTTAGGGGCATTGTTCAGTCTGCCCAGGGCATGCTTGCTGTCAGATAAAAACCAAAGGTCTAAATGCATTCGATGGCAGAGATGTGGCTGTTGGAAGAGCCGGACAGAGAAGGCACGCCGTGGAACGAAAGTCACAGGGTGAGACTTTCTTGAGAACAGACAAGACCGTTACGATTGATCACTGCATGAGAGACGTCAAGCATGGTGAGCTCGGGAGGGAC
>VBSM01003163.1:604906-619735 GCA_008086735.1 Cheirogaleus medius
ATATTTGCTTAAATGTCAACTAAAATTCTTCCCGAAACTAATGTAAATAATAAATACAGAATTTTATCTATGGATATTTGCTTAAATGTCAACTTTCCTCCAGGGTGTATGTTCAAATGTTAAGTCGAATTTTCAATATGGGATGGTACTTTGCTTTTTCTCGTAAGTGGGGTGTGTAGGACTATTGGAAATCCCTGTCCCCCATTTGTGGAGTTCCCCAAGGGACTCCCTCTGATCCCACACTGCACAGGCTCTGGTCTCAGCCATGTGGGGGCCACCATTTCTTCCTCTCCTATCTGGTCTCTGATCTACAAAGAGTATGCTGCAAATACTCATGGATGAAAGACTTCATGACCATCTCATGATCATCTCTGATGCTTACCACCAGTCTTCCCTAGTGCCCCAAACTCCCCCACCCTCGGCCATCCAACCTGGGTCTCATGATCATTTCCTGAGCCCTCTGTCCCTATTCTGTAGCTGTGCATTGCCTCCCACCAGGGTGAGAAAACTAGCTCTCCTTACATTGCATTCAGAACTTGGAGGCGACACGATCATATTTTGGCTAAAAGAAAACATCATAGTCACAAAGGAAAGGGAAACAAAAGTAAGCTGAGTGTCTCTGACTGTCTTCAACCAAGTTCAGTCCTAACCAGCCATTTAAGACAGAACTTCCCACTTCCATTTGACTAATGAAAGTGGAACCACACTTGGAGGGAAGTGTGGAATTGTTGGATTGTTCGATGATCGCAAATCTTCGGATATGTGATTGTCATCATTTAGAATAGAGCATAATCTTTGAGGATAGGATTATCGTCATTTCTGTGGTTATGTGCTCTTTAGTTGAGACCGTGGGTGTGGAGAGTCTACGTGGTGAGATCCCAGGAGCAATTTGGGTGGGGTCCTAGTTCTGTACCCACTCTCCCTCATGAACAGTCAAGACAATTGCATGTCCAGTATTGTAGGTAAATACACCTAAAAATACTAGCCGTTGATACAGGAGCCACCAGTACTACTAGAGAGAAGGTTTGTCACACTGATGTGGTCATTGATCCTCAAGAAATGCAACAGCAGATTATATGCATGATTTGACCTCAGGAAAGAGGGTAAAAATTTCTAGAATGGGAAAGACTTCTCACACAGAACAGGCACAGGGACATTTCAGAACAGGCACAGTAGGGAGAGACTAGAGGGTTCTCTTTTGGAGGAAGCATGGTTGCAGAAAGGAAGAGATATAGGACCCTCCCCCCACACCCCAAAAAAAGAAGCTTGACCTTCTCTCTACTCAGTAGATTTGCCAAGACCCCACTCTGTCAAGAAACCTTGAGCTTGTTAATCAGCAGAACATCCTTGGACTAGAAGCTGAAGTGGAAAATCCCACATTTCAGACTCCTGTTCTAGTAACACCTTGGATAAGATGATCACCACTCACCATCGGGTTCACTGACTGTTTCCCGGGCACTGAGTGGACCATGGATCACCATCTCAGTCATAGATTGCTTTTCCCGGACTGAGATACTCATGATCTGCCATCTCGGTCATAGATTGTTTTCCTGTAATAATGTGATCACCACTTGACATCTTGGTCAGAGATCATTTTCTCCAAAACTGCAACATCATCCCCCACCGTTGGGTTCATAGATTTTACCTTATCATTATTAATCTTAAGAACATTTTTGATATCTCTATGATATTTCAGATGTCCAGTTGTGCATAAATTGCCCAATAAACACATAATCTTGGCATGTTTTCGTGTCGGAATATGTTCCGCAATCTTCGAATATGTGATTGTCATCATTTAGAAGAGGACTGAGCATTTATGGGGCTAGTTGCTTCTTTTTTATTTTTTTCAAGGCTGTGAGCAGGATACATGTATAACAGGGAAATGAGGAATTGCAAGAGGGAAAATGTAGAACACAACATAATATATTCAGTATAGAAAGAGATAGTGATCATCACTTTAAGTACACAGAGTGACTCATTGCACAAAGCCAGACTTGAATGCAGGTGTCAGCATATCCAGAGATAGGCAATGTGTCATCCAAAGCATCTAGTGAAATGGAACAAAGAAAATAAAAGACATAAGTCCAAGTTGGCAGTACACACATAGCCCTGCCTAGAGGGAAGAACGCCCTGCCCAGTTGAGGGCATGCCCACACTTCTGAGGAGGTGCCACCCCTTTTTATAGACATGAACTCTTTCATCTGTTTGAGTCAGAAAACACTCAATTCACTTTAATTCTGTAGCTCTGTGAACTCAACATTTTCTCTCCGATTGTAATAGAGCTTCCCACGTGTGTTTCCCAGTTGGAGAAAATGGTTGCATTAGACTGATATCTGACAGTTAAAATGTTTACTAAATGAATTTTATTAAATTAATTTTAATACATATACAAACTGGCATTCTGGTTGTCAGAGTTTTTTGCATGTAACTCAATGAATTCAGCATAGGGTAATATCATGGGATACAACAAACTTCTGAACCATAAACACGTGTTTCTGGATGAAGTGTACCCAGTGGTAACTAACTCCATCAGACCAGTATTCTAGGTATTTGCAGGTTGTCTGTAGCATTGGCTGGTAGTCTTAGCTGAAACCATTGCATTCATTCACCAAGTCAAAGAGGATCAGTGAAGTAACAGAAGCAGCCAGAGTTATTAGCATGGGGCCAGATTTGCCATGCTGTGTCTCAACTCAAGCTATTGAAGATGTATAAGAGAAGGTCTATTGACCAAAATGGACCTTTTTTATAATATATCTTCTCCAAGAGTCTTGGGGTATTATTGTATCAGTGTCCTTTGTAGAATGGCAATGTGATAAAGAACACATTCTGATTCCAACTCCATAAAAAGCTGTCCCTAAAATGAGGTCATGTTGGTTTAAAGGATAAAAATAACAGAAAAATTGGCAGGCATATAAAATATTGGTATTTAGTTTTCTGTGAATTCCCTCAATAATTACTCTGGAATGGAACCATCAGCTGCCAATGATGGGGGCATAGATTGTCACATATTTAAGAAAAGAATGAGTTCAGGCTACAGGGTAATTCAGGTAAAAATAAAGTCAGAAGAGTCAAAAACAATACCAAAAACTGTGGAACGTATTAGAGTATCTTTCATTCCTTTCACTCACTGCTAGTACAATCTCAGCTCAAACCAATGACGGTGTCATGATTCTGGTTTATTAATTTATTGACTGAATGAAGGATGGCCATTCATTGTTTGCCATTCATGTTGCCAAAGTTTGATTCCGGGAATGAGAAGTCATGAGCAACACATGTTTAAAATGCCTCACCCTGAACTTATCAGTCATCACTGATCATTTATAGCTTAGTATCTTGTGCCTGAGTCCATGGCTGGAAAAATCACTTTCCTGCCCAAACTGGGTTTCATCAGTTTATTAGCAAATCTGCTTGGTTGGATACAATTACCATTGAAGGTTCTCTTTTTTTTTCTTTCTTTTTTAAAATTTAAACCTGTTTCTATCTGGATATACTCATTTCATAAAGTTGGAGTTTCTTTTTATAATGTTCTACGATGCTTTATTAAAGAGTTGCATGTCGTACGTAATATTCTGCATAAAAACACGCTTCACTACCTCCTCCTGACTTGAAACAGAGTGGCAACAGACTCCGCCAACATTTCCCAAAAGTGAATCACCCTTTATTTTTCTGTGTGAGTGAGATTTCACCTTGAATAACCCGTGGAAGTCTGACCTCTCATTCTCAAAGTGTTATTTGAAACAAAGCATAAACTTTTATTTCAAGCAGAAGTATAAAAAGGAGGAAAAGCTCTCTACAATACCCAAAAAATTGGAGAAATCGTAAAGTCTTGTCTTTAGAGGACTCGGAGAATTTCACAAAGAACAGGCAAGATGGCCCATGTCTGCCTTCTTCTTTTGAAGCTGAAATCCAATGACATAAGGTGATCTGTCCCATATCCTACAAGAAGGAGCATGCACCAGATTTTAGATGAGTTCTCATCTGAGCTCCATCCATTTCCTTCCTATGTCTCTGCAGACAGGAGTCTTGTGCAATTGACTCATAAAAAGACAAGAGATTGGACAGAGCTTAATTGGTTAAACCCTAATTTGTAATGATGGAAGACTGAACTCTGATCTTTTCCTTTGCCCAAACAATTCCTTTCTAAGACGGCCTGGTGAGTCACACCTACAAATGATAAAATCTCAGTAAACAGGTTTCTATGATGTGGCTTGCTCAGGACCTGACTCCAGTTATAGCATCACATGAAGGATAGAAGTCCCTTACCTTAACTCAAGCAGTCCTCTGCTGATTTCTGGTCTTTGCACAAAGCTTAACTCTTTCAGCCAATTAATTGTCAGCTAAAGAATCCCTAAACCCACCTATGACCTGCAAGCGCCCCCTGCTTTGAGATGTCCCACCTATTCGGGCCAAACCAATGTCTGCCTTCCATATATTGATTTACGACTTTACCTGTAACCTCTGTCTCTCCCTGAAATGCATAAAACCAAACTGTGACCCAGCCATGGCCAGTCCACCTGCTCAAGGCTTCCTGGGCATGGCTCCGGGTCATGGTCCTCAGATTTGGCTCAGAATGAACCTCCTTAAATTATTTTACAGAGTTTGTCTTCTTTTCCGTTGACAGGATATGTCACTTTCAAAAGGTTCTCACACTTTTATTCATTAGCTCTATTTATCCATTTCTTCCACACTCTTTCTTCAATATAGTTTTATAGTATCTGCTTTTAAAATTGCGCACCAGAAATTCAGGCTGTGTCTATTCTCCTTGTTTGATATAGTGGCTCTTACCATTGATGTTTTCTCCCTTTTCTTGGCCATATGTTAGCACCTTCTCCCTAAATCATGTATGTTAAATGCTAGCCCCGCTTTAAATTAGGGGAGTCTGCTCTCCGTCTGTGTGGAACATTCTGTGTGCCTGTCACTCTCATAGACTACCCCATTTCTCCTAAATCTGACATGTTTTCTCACAATCATCCCACCATCCATACATCTTCCCTGGAAGCTTCAATATCAGCTGTCTTAGGTCAGCTCATTTATTTCCAATTCACTCTCTTTGCTCTTTGAACCAACAGCTTGCCCTCATCATTTATAACATTAGAAACACGGCTTCCTCTTTGACGTCATTCCAGTAAAACCTTCCTTGAAATCACGGTGAATGTGTCTTGTTGTTCTCCGATGTTTCCAAGCAGGAGCGAGGATCCTCTTCTTTGATCACAGATCTTGCTCTACTTCCCATGAATGAGTCCTTCATTTATACGTCCTTGCCTTTGGCCAAATAACCTAACTTTCTAATAATAAATGTTGGCTCATTTGTTTCCTAGTTAAGGGTGTTATATTAACACTTTCCAGGTGATGGTCTCCACTGTGTTTTTCAGCTATCATTTTTTTTTATTGCTCAAAATGTTAAAATTACCAAACTGATTAAAGAACAGAATACATAGTATCTTTGATCTCATAACCGAGAAAGCCAATTCCAATCTTTACGAATATGCTGTTTTAGTTTTTTTAAATTTTCTCAGTAAATAAGTAACTCAACCCTACTTTATTAAAATATATAAATGCATGTTTTATTTTTTTTTATTTCAAAAAAACATACACTGGGGAAAAGAATCCTTATTCAATAAATAGTGCTGGGAAAACTGGATAGCCACTTGTAGAAGACCGAAACAGGACCCACACCTTTCACCTCTCACAAAAATCAACTCACGCTGGATAACAGACTTGAACCTTAGGTGTGAAACTCTTAGAATTCTAGAGGAAAACATTGGAAATACTCTTCTAGACATGGGCCTAGGCAAAGAATTTATGAAGAAGACCCCAAAGGCAATGCATGTTTTAAAAACAGGGGAATGATAAGACATGATTCTATTTGTCTTTGAAACTATCATTTTGGTTGCCTTCTAGCGACATAGGGAAGTGAGCAAGTGTGGCCAGGTTTCCTCTTAAAATTGATGCAGAGAAATACATAGGTAAACCTAAGGAAAATAAAATAAAATTCCCAAGTCTTTTACTGGGAGAGAGAAACCACAGCGAGAGTGACTACTCTGAGCTCACTGTACAGCAATGTGTAGTCATCTCAGAAGACAAAGTTTCTATCACTTTGAAGACAAAGTTTGTCTACAGACAGACAAAGTTTCTGTCTGTGCATGCCCCTCATTGAACTTTTCCCACTCATTTCTTATTATGGAATACTGACCTGTACCCTCCCTCTTTCCCTATCAGGTACACAAATTCCCCATAGCTAAATTCTGTGCTTGTTTAGGAATTCCCAAGATCGAGCCTTCCCAACGTTGACCTCAATGATGATCTCAAGATGACAGTTCATCCACAGTCAGACAGCCTTCGAGGTAGCCCAGCCCCTTCACCGGTTGTGTTAGGTGGACGGCGAGAGATTCCGGGTCTCCCAGGGATGAAGGTGGGTGCCCCTGAGGTTCACCACCCCGCAAATAAACTTTCAGAGAGGCTCGTGGAAAATCCGCATGCATGGTAGACTCAGGTCATGTAACTCCCAATTGTCCATCAAATTGGTTCTAATCCGGACACTGTAAAATCATACCCAATACCGAGACCATAGCCAAGCCATTTTTGCACACTTTTTCTGTGACCATTGGTCCATTCGTCATCTGTGGCATATACACCTTGCTCTGTAAACCTACATCTTGCTCTTGCTCTATAATCCTATCTTTTTCTCCTCAATGAACTTCATGTTCGTGCTTGCCTTACTTTGGGTACATCTGGTCATTTTTCAGCCATGAGCATGCCAAGAACGGACAATTCAGACTGCGACTCGGCAGTTAGAGTAACAATTTGAGATAGTCACTGGAACCCGTCACGCTGACCAGCCCCTCCTTGCCACTGCTGCATGAAGGAAATTCATATGAAATTCCTTTTTAAACCTCTAGCCTGAGCCCAAGATTTTGAAATGGTTTCTTCGAGGCAGGAGCCTTGGCCGTTTCCTCGCTGTTAGCGCCAGAATAAAGTCACTTTCCTTGCAGAACACCTCGTCCTTGTCATTAGCTTTTGCGAGTGGTGACTCCCATCGTCTGTGTTCACTTACAATCCTGGAGATGAAGAATGGAAACCTAGCCAACGGGGAGAGAAAAAAACTCAAATTTCTCGACATGACTCTGTCAACAGAAAAGAACCCAAACTCTGTAAAAATAATTTAAAGGGATTTATTCTGAGCCAAATTGGAGGACCACGGCTCGGAGTCACGCCCAGGAACGCTTGAGCACATGGACTGGCCGTGGCTGGGTCACAGTTTGGTTTCACACATTTCAGGGAGAGACAGGGGTCACAGGGAAAGTCATCGATCGATACATGGAAGCTGGACATTGGTTTGGCCTGAAAACGTGGGATGTCTCATGGGGGCTTACACGTTACAGGTAGGTTTAAAGACTCTTTGAATTGCAATTGGTTAAAGACATGAAGCTTTGTCTAAAGGCTTGGAATGTTTTAAGATAAGGAGATCTGTTATCAGACACAAGCCACTGGCCACATATTTGTTGTGTAAACTGAGGACCTGCAGGTGTGACTTGCACAGCCTTAGTCTGTCAGTGGGTCACAAAGGATGTCCCCAAGAAGGGAGGGGCGTGAAGAGGCAGGTCTGACCTCCCTCCTCCTGGCAGACAATTTAGTTTTAGGGCATCTCCTTGGCCAGGAGGGGGTCCACTCAGTCAGCTGGTTGTGCGAGGGGGGAGCTTTAAGATTTTATTTTAGTTTACAACAGTGTTTCCCAATCTGCCTGCCAGGAAGACTCCAAAGTCCCATTTCCAAAAAACACATCTCAACATGGCGCCCTGCCCGCACCCTCCTGACGCTGAACCTCATCAAACTTCATTTTGTTTTATTTGTTTTCACCAATCCGACCACGGAAGTCTATCTCACTCTAGTCTAAGTGCCTGTCCTTTTCTGGCGACGAGGGTGACCTTGGGTAACGTTCACGTTTATGGTCGGAATCATAATTTCTACTCTAACTTGTCTTTTCGTCTTTTTCCCTGGTGCTATTATTGGTTTGACCTCTTTCACGCTTAATAATATTCTCTTGTTTTATTTCCCCTCCGGCCGATGAGAAATGTTTCCTTCAGATATAGGAGATCTAAAACTTGGATTTGTCTTGGTGTGTGTTTGCTTTTTCATGGCTGCTTCCAAAATAAGAATCTTAGGGGAAACCCAGGGGTTTAGGAGGAGAGCCAAGGATAATGATAAGGGAATGCGTTGTTATTCTTCTTGGGTAGACAAGAAAGCAGGAAAATTCGGTCAAAAATCGTCTGTATTTCAGTCATTATATGGTATAAGCCCAGGAAAGGGCTTGCAACAAGGTAATTATCTGCTCTCAGATATCCTTATTGGAGCCTTTGAGCATCTCAGATTGTCCTTTTCTTTACGGTAGTAAAAGGTGAAGAAATATCCTCCCTGAAGAGCATTTTTGGATCCTCCATACACATATCCTTGACTTTTTCTTTCACCTTTACCCTCTCAGTGCTAGAATAAATATTCATTCCCCTCTAGCAGGTGGTCATGTGTTAGCAGATATGGTTTCGATCGTTCTGCCTTAAATAAGTCTAGAGATAAGCGTAAAAAAAATTTTTTTGCACTCAAAAAAAGAAAAAAAAAGTGTTTTCTCTCTTCTAAATTTCTTGGTCCTTCATCTTGAGGGAGGGACTGTTTAACTTGAAATAACAAACTCTTTTATTTTAGTGAGCACCGATGTTTGCTCTCCGGGGAATGATGAGCTGTTTACTGACGATAAGAGTTGGGTCTGAACTGAGCAGTTTTTCTTCTTAGCTCTGAGACGTTGCCCAGGAAGTTAGAAATGAATCCATGGAGAAATCCATATAAAGAGATAATGAGATACACTTTGTAGGTGTTCGGCATATAACGAGATACACTTTGCAGGTGTTTATCTGGGTGAGATCCTATAACACAGAAGAAAAGTGATATTATAATATAAATACCAACCGTATCTAGAATTTAAGTGATAAAAAGGCCATAAAAATATGGGTTCTATTCTAATTTTTTTTCCTGCTATTACTTGGTCCTTTTTGGGGGACATTTCACCTCCAATTCACACATCTAACACTCTATAAATCTGGTTGTCAGCAAACTGCCACCCATCCAAATCCTTCTGTGTTGCCATTGTGTGGGCCATGGAGGCAATGTTTTTATAAAATATTTTTAAATGGTTTGGAAAGCAATTAAAAGAAAACGTGTTTCAGGATGTGTGAAAATTATATGCAATTCAAATTTCATAAGCCAGGCACAAAAAGGCAAGTATTGTGAAGCTGGTAAGGGCATGTGGGAGGGAGGATTGGTTAAAAGAGGTTGGTTTATGTGTGCAAACATACAGTTAGAGAGAAGAAATAGCATCTAATGTTTCATACCAGAGTAGGTCGACTAGAGTTAGCAACAATGTATTGTATATTTCAAAGTCGCTAGACCAGAGGACTTGAAATGTCCCCAACACATAGAAATCACAAATACCCAATGTGATGATAACCCTAATACCCTGACTTGATCATTATAATTCTATGCATGTAACAAATAGTCACATTTAACCATAAATACATAAAATAGTATGTATCAATAAAAAAAGAAAAAAAATATGCTGGAATCAAATACCTCAGGGGAAAAAAAGAAAACAATATATTTCTTTTAAAAAAGAAATTCAAATTTCTGTGTCTATAAATTTTTATTGGCACACAGCCATGTTCATTGATTTGCATATAATCTATGTCTGTTTTTGTGCCACAATTCCAGAGCTGAGAAGTTTAACTTCTTCCTTTTAACAGTTCTGTGCGGACAGACGACCCGATTTTCAAGTGCAATAAAATAGATATATGTACAAAGGAAAATCCAAACTCACAGTCTCTGGGTTCGATAACCCCCACACTAATAATTTTAGTAGAATATATTTTATTAGCTCTATGTACAAATGGTTTAAATTAGCATCAAAAAAGTTTTTTCTGAATTATGGATTCTATGTGGTCCACAAACTCCATACTACCCTCCACACTACTTCAGAGATGAATAAATATCTTCACCAGAATAAAACATATACAAGCCCTGTTTCCAACTTCCCCCAAATTGGAAACGATGCCCAGCTACACTATAATGAATAAATAAGTCTCCATATGTTCATGCATATTCTATAGCAATGAAAACATACAAATTAAAACTCCATTCAACCATAAGGGTAGATTTTACAGGCACTGTGCCATGGGAAAGAAGGGTTAAGGAAAAAAAAATATCTTCTCTTCCCATCTTAGGGTCATGACTAAAGCCCCCTATAACTAAAGGCTAATTAACAAAAGAAAAGCATGTGCATTTATTTCACAGACGTTTTGCATGACACAGGGGCATGCAGAAAGAAATGAAAACACAAAGAAACAGGGAAACAGTATATTTTTATGCTTTGGTGTGATGAAGAGTTGATAGCCTTGGAGACAGGAGGTTTGCTCTAATGGGAATGATCTTGGGGGGCCGTAGCAAGGCCTGCGTGTTCCGATTCCTCTCTGTGTCCTGTGTCCTCAGAGATGAGGACTTCTCTTTCTTCAGGATATACAGAAAACTCCTCTCCTATGAGACTCTTATGACCAGCTTCAGGGGGAAGGCCACGAAATCTTTTCTAGGTTTTATGACCTGCTCCAGGAGACAAGGTGGGGAAAATGAGAAATACCTTCCTCCTTCTGCTGTTTTCTCAAATGCCAAGATTCTGTATTTTGGGGTACAGTGCCCTGAGCCCCGTCAGAAGTCAGACACAAAAGATTACATATTGGCCAGGCATGGTGGCGGCACCTGTAGTCCCAGCTGCTCGGGAGGCTGAGGCAGGAGGATCGCTTGAGCCCAGGAGTTGGAGGCTGCAGTGAGCTCTGATGACACCACTGCACTCCAGCCCGGGTGACAGAGAGAGACTCTGTCTCAAGAAAATAATAATAATAAAATAAAATAATGAAAAAACAATTTTAAATAACATCTCAATTGTGGCAAATGGATCACACCACTTCGAGATGCTAACGATAAGGGAAACTGGGGGATAAAAGTGAGGGTGGGTAGGACAACACTGTGTACTTTGTGTGCATTTTTTCCGGTAAACCTGAAAATGCTCTAAACATTAAGGCTGTGGTTTAAAAGCAAAACCCAAAACTCGGGTTGCCTTCTATTTGCACACTTGTATTTTTACTAGAAAATTTAGCTGGACTTAGAGAGGAAGACGCTAACTTATTTTCATTTCCTGTCTCTAGCATATTCTTTGCTGAGAAACAAGGTGACATTCTCACATCTCCTCCCTGTGTGCAAATAACAGACCTCCTACCCCAGCCCACTCTCTGCTCTGCCAGGGATTTTGCAGGTGATTTAGCCCACGGCTCACCAAGGGAGCTGCCTGTGGGGTCTTCAGGGGTCATCAGAAAGCCACCAGAATCCAGAAGCCACCTCCTAAGGATTGCTTTGTGTGGCCCCCTTTGCATCCTTCGGTGATAGAACACATCAATTAGAAAGTGTGCTTTCAGGTCGACTGAAGATTATCCACACAGAGAGATGTTTGCAAACAAGTTTTTGCTCCTTGCAAAGTCACGTGCCGTCTAATTGCTTTCTTATCCCCCTTTCACGAAAGCAGACCGCCTGAGAAACTTCAGGTCCGGCCAGCGAGGCTCCTTTCTTTCCTAGTCTGTACAGTAACAACATCTGATGGATTGGGGGTGGGGGGTTGCCAGAGGACTTTGTTGGCCAAATCTACAGGCAGTGAAGACGAGGATAGGAAACCTCACCGAGCGGCTTTAATGACATCACTGTGAACGGGTATCTACTACCGTATGCATGGCAATGTAAGTCCTGGCTACACTCTTCCAAGCGAAAGGGGAGTCAATTATAAACAGAAGTCTGTGTCTCCCATCTAGTCCTGCAGGTGGAAATAGGGCCTACCATATATATGACAATATACGCCCCCCTGCCAGTCCTCCAGGGGGAAGTGAAATCTACCATATATATGATAATATACGCCCCCCTACCAGTCCTCCAGGTAGAAGTGGAATCTACCATATATATGATAATATAGGCCCTCCTTCAAGTCCTCCAGGTAGAAGTGGATTCTACCATATATATGACAATATACGCCCCCCTACCAGTCCTCTAGGGGGAAGTGAAATCTACCATATATGTGATAATATACGCCCTCCTTCAAGTCCTCCAGGGGGAAGTGGATTCTACCATATATATGATAATATAGGGCCTCCTTCAAGTCCTCCAGGGGGAAGTGGATTCTACCATATATATGACAATATACGCCCCCCACCAGTCCTCTAGGGGGAAGTGAAATCTACCATATATGTGATAATATACACCCTCCTTCAAGTCCTCCAGGGGGAAGTGGATTCTACCATATATATGATAATATAGGCCCTCCTTCAAGTACTCCAGGGGGGAAGTGTATCTACCATATATATGATAATACAGGCCCTCCTTTCAGTTTTCCAGGTAGAAGTGTATCTACCATATATATGATAATATAGACCCTCCTTCCAGTCCTCCAGGGGGAAGTGAATTCTACCATATATATGATAATATTGGCCTTCCTTTCAGTTTTCTAGGTAGAAGTGTATTTACCGTATATATGATAATATAGGCCCTCCTTCCAGTCCTCCAGGTAGAAGTGGAATCTACCATATACATGATAATATATGCCCTCCTGCCAGTCCTCCAGGTAGAGGTGAAATCTACCATACATATGATAATATATGCCCTCCTTTAGTCCTGCAGGTACAAGTGGAATCTACTATATATATATATATATATATGATTATATATATATGATAATATACACCCTCCTTTGAGTACTCCTGGTGGAAGTCGACCCTGCCATATATTAATATATATGACAGTATATGCCTGGTTCAGCTCTCCAGAACGAAGTCAAATTTACCATATACAGAGCAGTGTCTGTCCTGGGTCCTGTACTCCAGGTGAAAATGGGGTTTCCTGTATATACGATATTACATGTTCTGCCTCCTGTCCTTCAGACAAAAGCGGGATTTACCACGCATATGACAGTATGTGCCCTGTGTCCAGCCCTCCGCATGGAATTGGAACGTCCCATACGTATGACAGCTGGTGTCATCATTGCAGTTCTCCTGGCTGGGGCGATGTCATAGGAGTATGGACATCACCTACACCTGCAAGGAAGAAATTAAGGCTTGGCAATCATTTGGTCAACTCGACAGGTTCAAACTGCCAAGGTGATCATTCACCCCTCAGAGTGCTCTTCTTGTTCCTTCTCTGAGATGTTAACACCTGAAAGGACTTTAAGAATTATATAATGATGTCAATTCTTTGCAACAGAGCAGCAACATTTTGCAACTTTTCCCGAATCATGCACATTTCCCAAATCTCGGTCATATTTCATTTTCTTAAGTCATTGATCTTCCTAATTCACTTTTGGATGGACAAACATCTCCCCCTGGGTTAGAATGTAAGTGCGTGTTTTAGAGCTCCAAGTCTTTTTGGCTTTGATGTAGACATTATCATTTCTTTAATAAATGCATTCTTTTTCATCTCCCACCCCCCATTTAGTAGAAAAACAGTTCTGGGAAAACCAAACATGACCTCATTATGTGTTGGAAATCTTCATTCCTCAAAAATTTTTAGATAGTCATGATTTCCTTGGGCTTCCAATGTCCGGGCGTTTATTCCAGTGCTGACAAGAAGTGGGTGAGTGTTTGATTCATCAGACCTGATTGTGTGAATTGCAGAACTCAGACATCCACTGCTGGAGAGAGGATATGAAACCATGATGTGTTTCATCTCTTCAAGACTATATTTCCCTCTTTACTCATCTTCATGGTCAGCGATGCTTTTTGGTCGCAGATCCATCCTATGGATGGTGTTGAGAAAATTCATAAAAGGTACAGAAAGAAAATAATAATAACTCATATGTGCATGGTAGTCCACAGCTTTCTCCTCATCTAAATCTTTGCAAGGAAAGTATAGTTACTATGGAGACGTGACTAACACAAAAGACTCCAGCCAGGGCACGTTGAAGGCATGGACTCACCCCTGGGACTCTATTTATACATAAGTTCTACCCCTTTCTGAAATATCTCTACTTCTTTTTTCTTGGAAAACCAATTGACTGCCAAGCTCAAAGAGGAGTCAGGAAATTATAAATCCTCCCTAAAACAAGCCACTCTTTATTCAAACCTAATTATATTTCAAGCTCATAGCATTTTTTAAGGACCAATAAATTCTTGATCATTGATTACACACACGCACGTACACACACACACAAGCACGCTCCTAAAATCAACCGCAGTCCCTGAATCACCTTTGCGAATTCTCTAATAGAGCTGTACACACGGTCACTTGTATATGGGTTTTCTGCATTTTCTCGGTCTGATCTCCACCTGAACTGGTCGTCTTGTTGGTACACGCTGGCCAGATTCAGACAAACTTATAAACTAAGCACATTTCTCTCCAGCTCTCCAACCTCTGCTGCTTCTAGTCAAGGGCTTTATTCTTTAAAACATAGCCCTGCCCTCCTGTGCTCACAATGCAGGTCTTTGTTCTGCCACTCTTGAAGCCAGTAACCCGAGACACTGCTTCACAATGCCGTATTAAGGACTTGGAGACACACAGGAAGCTTCCAAAAACACCCAGAGTTTCAAGCCTGCAGAACCATAAAAACACATGCACTGATTTACATGTGTTTTTCATCGAACGGACTGAAATAATTCAAAGGAGGTCAGCATTTTTAAAATTAATTAGCGCTTTGCCTCTCAGTGAAAAACCAAAGAATCGTCTGTTTTGCAGAAAACTGAAGTCACGATTTCTTTTTTTTTT
>VBSM01003163.1:651920-666292 GCA_008086735.1 Cheirogaleus medius
AAAAAATCGTCCCATTGCAGCATTAAACATCCTTCTTTTCTTTCTAGAACACGGAACTCCCCTTGCGAAAGTTAGATAGTAAAACTTTTATTCTCTTATCATTGTGGTATCTTCTCGGTATCCCCAACGTCTTCCCGAGAGTCCCTAAGAAGGTTCCTAGATGTATCGCCCATCGCTTTTTCCCTACAATCTGCACCTTTCAGATGCAAGCCATGCGAGCAGAACCTCGTTGCTTGCTAGAGGAAGAGAATTGTGTTGGATTCAAACGAAACGGTTTGCTTGGTACCAAACGTTCTGATGAAAGGTTAGAAATCTTCCAGGTATCTGGAATTAGCTGGGAAGCCTTGGGTGTTTGGTGGCCAGGATACCACTGACCTACCGTGTACTTTGCACATTGCTGTTCCCCTCTGGCAGTGGCTTCCGACTCTCTTATCCCATCCCCTAGAAAGGTAACCAAAATCCTACATGTGAAGCTTTTCTCCAATGGCCTCCAAGTGAGGGATAATGAACTAGCCAAAGAAGTTCATCATGAACAAAAGAATTCTGGTGATGCCATTCTTTTAATGGAGCATATACTCTACACAGGTCAGATCATGTTTGCACACGTCATTGTATTAAATCTACCCCAGGCCTTTCCTGACCAATGGGAAATGCACTATCCGGATTTCTTCAGAAGCCTGAAATCCCATTAGTTAATAACAGGAGAGTTGGATTTGAATAGAGCATTGCTTCCTCTCTAAAGATGTGAGATGTTCCTCCAAGCTAGTCTAGAGGATGCTCACTCCCAGGGTGCAGCTGGAGTTTCATGGGAATACCTGCCCTGCTGGTTGCAAAGTTCTTCCTTATTTATTTTTTTTTAACTGAGAACATCTCAGAACTGTGCATCTTATAATCCACGTTGAGAATCCCCCATTCCCCAAAACGATTTGATCACACCGTGTCTTCCTAGAGGAACATCACCTTGGACTGGAATGCTACAGGACAAACTTACCTGGCCGTATGTCGCCTTACAAACTCACGGCCCCTCTAAATGGCACAGGATGTCATGTGATCTAAATAGACCGGTGATGGCCTCAACATGACCACTATGAATGCTTTAAGTTCTCGAATTCAAGAGTTTGTCTATAAGAATGTACTAGTTTTGGGGCTACCAGTGACCTCACAAAAGTAGCACATGCCCTACACAATGTTCCGTTTGGGTGGCCACGTTGGATACGCCTGTTTGTTCTCCATTCCCGTAGTTTTCCCCATACCGGGCCCCGGACACTGGAGATCCTCGGTCATTGTGTGATAAGTTCCTTCTCCAAAGAGAAGCGAACCGGCAATTCTACTACAGCCCCCGTCCGTCCCTGGGCAAGAGCAGGTGCAATGAGAGGGAACACGCGTGATCCCATTTCCGTACCGATGAGTCCCGTGCGGTATCCCTGATGCTGCAGGAGCTTGGCGAACGTCGTCTCGTTGGTAGGAAGGCCGCCCGAGCCACCGAGCCAGGGGAAGGCACGGTTCAGGTTGGAGGGAGATGCCATTCCTAAATGCACAGACGTCAATAGATTAGCACGACAATCCATCTTTTAACGACAGGCTTTGCGAATATCGGAACCCATCCCCACATGCCTGAGATCCTCTTCTTCTCCTCTGCCACGTCGTTCCCTCCTGAGCATTCCCTCCCCTTTATGGCTGTACTTTGCGAGATTTCACTCTTCCCACGTGTTAAATGCAAATTCTTCCTTGGAATTAGGGCTTCCCTATTAACTATGGGATTCCCAGTCACACCTGAATTCTGTATTCACGATGGATGGCTCTCTTTGTGTAATTGTATCCCTGATATTGCCCGGGGCGTACTCATACTAAAAAAGAATTCATCGAGGATCTGAAATTCGACCACAACCAGGCCTCCTACTCTGGTCCAAGGGTGATATCCTTGGACTTTGGTTCTGAACTCCCACCCCATCTTTCCCACATGGTCAAACCCCATAGCATTTCAACTTTTGCCAATGTGAACGGTGAAAAATGACGCCTAAAGAGTTTTAATCGTGTGACGTTCCTCTTACGACGTCAGGTCGAGAACAGTTTCCTTTGTTTAAGAGAGCTTTGCTTGCCTTTTTTAATTTTTTTGCATATGTGTGTGAACCAATACCGTCTGTAAACCAATCAACCTAAGCCTAGGGACAAAGAAGTATTTGGATCTGTGACATCGTAAAAGGAACACATGTCATTAATATATTTAAGAAGATAAGATGAACGGTCATAACTTTCAAAGTCCATGTACTCATCATATTTAAAACAACTCCAGAACCCATGGATTCTAGAGCTGACCAAGTAGGGAACAGAGTTTAGGGTAAGTGATTTCTTCCAGATGACACCTCAGCTTCTGGACCGACACCTCAGCTACCAGGGACTCTTTGGCCCACATAATAGGGGACAGTGAAGGACCGTGGGAGCAGCAATCTCTTTTCCATTTTACCTTGTGTACATTTATACTGTTAGGTGAATTTATTAATATATCTGTGCTTTACAAAGAGCTCACCTCAAAACCACGAGCAAGAGATGTGAGCACTGTCGGGGGTGATTCTCTCAAGCGTCTTACCATGAAGGAGGAAGATGATGGACTTAAGATACCGTCATTAATGGGAAAGAGGAACTCTTTGGTTAAGGGAAAAGTTGGAATGTTATCATCACAGTACTGAATTTTTTGCTGGAATTTTTGATAAGTAGGAAGAACCGAACTGAATGACTTGTGTCAAATAATTTAAAAAATACATACGGCAATGACTTGACTTGGCATCTCTCCATCAATCCCCTTTTTTAAAATTTTGTTAAATAAATTTTATTCCACCCTAATCAATACTTTCAATTTCCTTAAATTATAAATATGATTTTTTTTTTTGGAAATTCATACAGATCTATGTCTTTACAGCTCCTCACACATGGTACTGTGTTATTTAGAGACTGCTTATCTGGCAACCAGACTATTTTGAAGAAAACTGAGAACTGAATTATGAAAAAAGTCTTCTGGGTAACAAAAATAGACAATAATAAGCCAATGTCCGTGGGATAAGAACTTTCAATGTTTACTCTTAATTTTCATGTAATTCATATTAACCTGATTAGTTCATTTCCCAGAGCATATCCAAGGAGAAGCTGCCATTTAGAAGGAAGAAAACTCATAGAAAAAAAATTTTTTCACTGAAAAATAAACTGTGGCAGTGGATATTCTAAAATGGTGACAAGCTGATACTAGAATTAAACAAAACACAGCAGTCAGGGGCAATTTCACAGAGAGACTGATAATCTAGAATATTTCAACACAGTCTAAGGACATCACTGCATTTTAGCTGGGTATAAAACTTGATGTTCATAATGTTGATTCTAAGCTAAGCTACCAAGGAAAATATTAAATTGTGGTGATTATACACAACTCGGTAAGTCCAAATGTAGGCTTTGCATGTGGAGGGGTGGAAGGTAAAGAAGTATGTACAACTCTCACTTCCTTTTCATTTTTGTAATCATACTTTCTGCCCAATTCTGCCTTCGACTTTTCCAATGTCATCCTCAGCAACCGATTAAACCCACTTATCTTAAAACTACTGTGTGGTCTCTGTGTGGTGTCTTTTAGCGTGAAGACTTCAGGGAGGCCAGGTGTGGTGGCTCACACCTATAATCCTAGCACTCTGGGAGGCTGAGGCAGGAAGATCGTTTGATCTCAGGAGTTAGAGGCTGTAGTGAGCAATGATTGCACCATTGCACTTCAGCCTGGGCAACAGAGCAAGATGCTGTCTCTTTAAAAAAAAGAGGGGTATGGTAGCTGAGGGTGGTGGCTGATACCTGTAATCCCAGCACTCTGGGAGGCTGAGGCCGGAGGATCATTTGAGCTGAGGCGTTAGAGGCTGTAGTGAGCTATGATTGCACCACTGCACTTCAGCCTGGGCAACAGTGCAAGATACTGTCTCTTAAGAAAAAGAGGAAGGCAGTGGCTGATACCTGTAATCCTAGCACTCTGGGAGGCTGAGGTGGGAGCATTCCTCAAGGCCAGGAGTTCAAGACCAGCCTGAGTAAGAGCGAGACCCCCATCTCTACCAAAAATAGAAAAATTAGCCGGGCATGGTGGTGAACACCTGTAGTCCCAGTCACTCGGGAGACTGAGTGAGGCAGGAGGGTCACTAGAGCCCAGGAGTTGGAGGCTGCAGTGAGCCAGGATGATGCCACGGCACTCTAGCCAGAACAACAGAGCAAGACCCTGTCTCAAAAAAATAAATAAATAATAAAAAGACTTCAGGGGCCTCTTGAAGGATCTTCCCACAAGTACCTGGACGTGAGCATGTCTACAGTAGCTGGGAAATTGCTCCCAAGAGGCCCAACCCCTGTCACTATGTGCACGCAGGTAGCAGGTACGGTAGCACCTGCTGAGAGGCACACCTGTTCAGTCTGGCCAGGTATAGCAACACAACCCCCTCTGAATATATATTCCTAGTACTGTGAGCAACCTTTGGAGAGTGCTTATAAAGAGCTGCAAAAACAAATCATCAGCAAGTACGCTGGGGAGAAAGCCGTTGTTGCGTTTCTTTTGCATCACCTGATCTGATGGGGTACCGGCCAGTGAGGAAGGCGGCCCGGCTTGGGGTGCACATGGAAGCCGAGGCCAGGTGCTGGGTCAGCCTCACGCCCTCGCTGGCCAGGCGGTCAATATTCGGCGTGCTGTGGACAGAAGGAGGCGGGTCAGCAGGTGAGATTTTAACTCCCAAAACACGATAGAAATTCAAAGCCATTCCATTCTGGGGTGAGATGACTGTGTGTCTGCTACACTTAAAATCCATCCCCTTTCAACCTCCTTCTGCCTACCTACTTTTTGGGGGGTTTTTTTGATGTCAAAAATTCACATTTTTTAAAACTACAGAAATTAAAACAGATGGCCAAAGTCATAAAGAGAAGGAAACAAAGCACCACAGGCAAAAATACCAAAATAAAATGACAACTGCCAAAATGACAAACGTTGTGAGAATCAGGACACTCCCGAACAGAAACCCAAAGGAGAAGGAAGATAAAATTAAGAGCAAAGTAAAACACAATGTGTGCAATCGACAGAATTAACTGATGATAGGGTGACTGTCAGCTTCACTTTGCAGAATTCGTCAACTTGGATAAGTTCTACGATTCTTTGTGATACACTGTTACAACCAGCAGTATTTTCATTCCTGTTTCACAAAAAAGCAACTTTGTTTCTAATGTCGTGATCACAGTAATATTTACGAAAAAAATCAAACAGAACATAAGATGGACAGAAAAGGTGCTTCTGAAACAGAGTTTTTTTCTCTTTAATTAATGGCCAAACTGCTGAGATCGTGGCTGGACTATCTGAAGCCTAATGGCTTCGTGCTGTTTTGGTTGTAAACTGTGCTCCATAAAAGTGCAAAGGGACCAGACACTAAGTACTATTCCATTATTTCAGATTGTGCATTGGATGAGACAAACGTTGATCTGTGTTGAATATTGCATGATACTCTTTTATCAGACAACCCTGTGAGAAATGTTTAACTTTTTTGCCAACTGACACCTATCTATCTAAGACTTTATTCAACAAAGTGAAATTACGTTTGGACTACCACTGGCTGACCTTTAATGTCATTCAAGGTCATTGGTATGTAAACAGCGCTATTCCAGAGAACAAAAGGGTTCTGTGCGGACTTTAGTTTATTATTTTGTTTTTTATGTTTTTTTTTTGAATTCCTGTGGGTGATTCTTTTTTTATTTCGGAATATTATGGAGTATGAAGGTTTTGGTTACACAAATTGCTTTTGTACTGTTTGAGTCAAAGTTATAAGTGTGCCCATCCCCCAGACAGTGTACACTGTACCCGTTGGGTGTGAATTTACCCATCCTCCCTCCCTGTCTACCTACTTAAGATGCCTCAATGGTTGGAAGCAAACAAAAAGCTGAGTATAAAATAATACAATCTCCAGGCACAACCATTACAAACAAATACAGGACACATGGTATACTTAAAGCACCACAAATCCGAGTGAATATGCATTTCAATGGAAAAGTTATCCAGTTTGTTCTTATTATAGTCCTAACATTAATGGGTTAACTTACATTAGATAAAATATTAATGTACTCCTCCTAGTAAACTTGATTTTTTTAATTAAAAAGTTTTGACATTTTGGAGTTTATTTCACATTTTGTCCAATATTTTAAGGTCTTCAAAATACTACAAAAAAATGTTATAAACCTATAGAAATCTACAGGGAAAGAAAAAAGAGCTGCCTCGCTCTCCCATAAACTAAACCATACCCAATCATGATCACATGTGAACAGCTTTGTTTTTTCATAATCCTGCAGAAAAATGATGAGAGAGGGTTTTGTATGCCCTTACACACTCTTGGCATCCGAGGCTCTCAGTGCAGCCCTGTGTTTTGTGAGAGTAGAGGCAGACACTGTATCAGTTGTGACTGACAACGTATCAATCCTGCAATTTGTATAAGCAGAGACTGTATCTGCTTGTGACTGACAATGTATCAGTCCTGCATTTTGTGTGAGCAGAGACAGTGTCTGCCTGCAACTGACAATGTATCAATCCTGAGTGATGCCTCCTTCCTAACTCGTTACTTCCGCAGAATGGTTAGAGAAATGCCTCCCTCAGCTCCTGCTTTGCTTATAGAGACCTAAGATGGCTTTAAGATCAACACCTTTCCATTGACAAGTGTATGTTTAAAATGTAGAACAGCACTGCGATCCACTTGCTAAGAAGAAACAGCGCTATTGAATTAAATGCACCCTAAAAGATGCTGTGCACTTTCACATGAGCAAGATTTGTCTGCCAACAGAGGGCAGAGCAATAAGGCAGGTCCCCAGGTTACTAGAGGCTTTGGAAAAAATTCAAGGAAGATACTTTTAAAACTCTAGACTAACGTGGTATGTCTATATAACGGAATGTTATTCAGCTGTAGAAAGGAAGGAGGCTCTGGCACCTGCTACAACATGGATGGAACTTGAAAACATTGTGCTCAGGGAAAGAAGCCAGGTACAAAAGACCACATGTTATAGGTCACAGGCTGAACTGTGTCCTCCCAAATCCATATGTTGGAGCCCTGACCCCCAGGACCTCAGACTGCGGCTGTGTTTGGAGATGGGTCTTTAAAGAGGGGACTAAGGTAAACTGAGGCACCAGGGTGGGCCCTGATCCAACAGGACCGGCATCCTTATAAGCAGAGGAGATGAGGACACAGACACGCACAGTGGGACGACCCCGTGAGGACACAGGGAGGAGACGGCGTCTACACGCCCAGGAGAGGGGACTCAGGAGGAACCAGCCCTGAGACTCCTGGATCTGGGACTTCCAGCCTCCGGGACATGAGAGAATAAATGTCTGTGGTTTAAGCCACCCGGTCTGTGGGACTTGTTATGTCAGCCCGAGCTGATGAATACATTATATAATTCCTTCCACAAGAAATTTCAAGGATAAGCATGTCCCTGGAGATAGAAAGTAAATCAGCGGTGACCAAGGGCTTGGGGTCAGGAGGAGACATGGGAAGTGCGTGGTTAACAGACACAGAATCTGCCTCTGTGGGGAAGGAAAAGTCCAGGAATTAGACAGAGATGACGGTCTTGAAACATTATGACTGCACTCAATGCTACTGAATTGTTCGCTTTAAAATGGTTAAAAGGGTGAATGTTATAGTACATGGATTTTTCCACCACAATAAAATCAACGATGGTGTCTAGAGACTCAGGAATGCGTGATGCTGCGTGCTCTCCTGATTTTGCAACTTTCGTCAGCGACCTATGCTAGTCCCTGTGATAACTAACGTCAGACTCCTCTTGGTAAAACATCCTCTACAATGACAGAGAGGGGGCGGCTGCGGTGTCAGGGACCCCTCTCCCACACACACAGGTAGGGCGGGCCCAGGGTGGTGTTTACCTCACTGTGTTGTTGCCATAGCAACACAAATCGCCCACCCCCAGGTCATCTGCCATCAGCAGGACGATGTTGGGTCTGGAGCTTCTCGTCATGAACGTCCCATGGACACCCCCAAACAAGCAGCACAGGGTCACCCACAGCCGGCAGGTCCTAAAAGTGTTTTGGGGAGAAACAAAATGAAACAAATTAACAGGCACTATCAATTAACATTTGCATTTTAGGCCACTTAAAATAGAAAAATGATGAAACTGTACTAGTACAACATCTATGGAAAGTAGTGTGGAGATACCTCAAAGAGCTACAAGTAGAACTACCATTGGATCCAGAAATCCCACTACTGGGCATCTACCCAAAGGAAACAAAAGACATTCTATAAAAAAGACACCTGCACTCGAATGTTTATAGCAGCGTGATTCACAATTGCAAAGATGTGGAAACAACCCAAGTGCCCGTCAGTCCATGAGTGGGTTAATAAAATGTGGTCTATGTGCACCATGGAGTTCTACTCAGCCACAAGAAACAGTGGTGATCTAGCACCTCTTGTATTATCCTGGATGGAGCTGGAGCCCATTCTACTAAGTGAAGTCTCACAAGAATGGAAAAACAAGCACTACATGGACTCACCACTAAATTGCTACTAATAGATCAACACTCTTGTGCACGTATGGAAATAACATTCATTGGAAATCAAGCAGGTGGGAGGGGAAGGAGGGGATGGGTAAATTCACACCAAACGGGTACAGTACACACTGTCTGGGGGATGGGCACACTTATAACTGTGATTGAAATCGTACAAAAGCAATTTATATAACCAAAATGTTTGTACCCCCATAATATTCTGACATTTTACAAAATACAAAACAATGGTATCCCTTGTCAATTCCCACTGTGCAACATGTCTGCATTGTCTTACTCAGAAACCAGAATTATTTTTTTAAATTAATATTCTCTATGAATACAGTACCATGCTTTACCAATTAATTTTGCAAGCATGCTGACATGTAATTCTTTTAACATCTTTTCAGACTTGTTTGAGTGATATCAGACCCTTAAAAATGATAACAGCAGTTGAAGTTTAGGGTAAGGCTGAAATACTTGATTTTATGGCATAAAAATGTAAACAAAATTGGAAATCATAGGCTCAGAGCTAGTCAGGCTTGATTTTTTTTTCATGCTCAGCTGTACTTTTTAATATGTTTTATAACCTCATCATTTTGCTCTAAGCCACACGGAGGGGAGAGTGATAATAGTATCTCCAGTAAACTTGTTGGATCTGAGCCCAGGGAATGCAAATATCCCACAAGTGCATGGAAAGTTATTCCTTCTTTCCTTCATCAAGAAAATATGTACACATAAGGAACAAATCAGGTGCAGGAAACTCAACTTCCCCCTGCCAAAAAAAGAAAAAAGAAAAACCCCAAAAAACTAGAAATTGTTAACATCTATAAAAGAAAATTTAATATTTTTAAAATTCTACTAAATTTTAGATTGTAAAAAAAAAAATCCACATCACTACAAACTGAAGACCAACATTCCCTCATGAGATCGGTTCCTCGACCCCAAATTCCATTCAATCAATTGCAAGTCCCGTTAATTCTACCTCAAATATGATATCATAAATCCATTTACATCTGTTCATCTTTTCTCCCGTTTCTGTAGCCCAAGAAAGTCACTGCATGTCTCACTTGGATATCTCAAAACCTTCCTAGTTGGCCCAACCATTTCCACTTTTGCCCCTGCCCCTGCAAAATACAGCCCCAAGCAGAGTGACCCAATAAACACACAAATACAGGACTCCCTAAAGAAGTCTAGTGGCTTCTCCTTGCTGTGGCGATTAAAAACCTAATACCCGCCATGACCGACCCTTTCCTGGAGGCAAAGTGGAGAGGCAGACATCCACCCAAAACCGTGGTAGAGAAAGAAAACTCGTGAGAAAGCCATACTCAAATCTGGTGCTGTCCAAGAGCCTGGTTCCAAAGTTGGACCTTCCATCCCAGCCTCGAAGAACCCCCAGGCTGGGAATTTGCATAAAACGAGTTTAAACCCATGCATTGTGTGAGAGCCAGGTGAAAGACAGAGACTACCTCACGGGGACATTTGCACAGCACACCTGTATCAGGAAAAAAAATTAGCTTGGCTGGTCGGCGGAGGCTACACTTTTCAGAAAGGCCAGCTTGCAAGGCGGACCACTGGCTAGAGTCTGGAGACTTGGAATGTGGCAGGGGTCTTACATTCTCTAAGGGAACAAGAGGGTGTTATTGCACCCAAACTGTTTCTACAGACAAGGTGGTTTATGCTGAACAGCGGCTTTCCTTCCGGGAGTCCGGAGTTTTGGTAAATGCCAGGTAACAGGTGTGTACGTGACCAGCCCCTAATAAATAGCCTTGGTATTGAATCTCTCAGGAGCTTCCCTGGTAGACAACATTCCACATGTGTTGTCAGAACCTGGGGAAATAAATGCATCCTATGTCACTCCGCTGAGGGGACTCTTGGAAGCTTATATTTGGTCTTCTAATTTACTGCTTGGTGCCTTTCCCCTTTAAAGATTTTTTTTTTCATCGTTTCGCTGCAATAAATCATGGCTTTGAGCTCAACTCTAGTAGAGACATGGGAGTCCTCCTAGTGAATTCATAAATCTGGGGGTGGTCTCAGGGGAGAACCCTTACTCAAAATCCCACAAAAATTAGCACGTGCATAAGATGAGCTTGCAAAGAAAGAAAAACAAAATTAAGAGGGAAAAATATTTCCAGAAGTAGACAGAACATAGATATGATGGAGTGTGGATAGATAATAAATGATGAAAGAGAGATACATAGATAATGGGTAAATGAGGATGGATAGGTGGATTAGACAGAGAGGTGTATTAGGTAGATGGATGATAGGTATCAAGTGGGCAGATGAAACCATCAGATGATTATTAATAATTTCCTGGGACCTTCATTCATGTACCCATGCTAACGAGGTTCTAACCAAAGGGTCAAGAAATTAAACCTGGGAAGCAAGAACAAGGCATTTCCAAAGGAGAACAGGGCAGTCTTTTATTATTATTATTAAAGTAACAAAATAAAAATTTTGGACATGAAAAACATAGTCCTTGAAATGAAATGATAACCTCATTATATTGGATAAACATTTGGCTAGGATAAAGTAGAGAGTAACCTGGGGCTGGGCTTGGTGGCTCACACCTGTAATCCCAGCACTCTGGGAGGCCGAGGTGGAAGGATCTCTTGAGGCCAGGAGTTTGAGACCAGCCTGGGCAACATAGTGAGACCCCCAACTCTACAAAAATTTTTTTTAATTAGCCATTTCACTGAGATTTATTCTGGGTTTCTTTTTAATTTCAGAATTTTACGGGGATACACACATTTTGGTCATATAATTTGCTTTTGTACCACTGTTTCTAGAGTGCTGAGAGAACAGTCACTGGGAACTTAGAATGCTACACCCTTCCAAGACGTTACTGAAGAATGTGAAAGGATTATAGGCATCTGGGGATACCCATAAGCTCAAAGAATCTTGATGGAAGAATTACTGAGGAATATTTTCAGCAAAAGACAAAGCTGCCCCAGGAAGAAAGGGTAGACATAAGAAAAGACGTTGAAAGAAAAAGAGATAAAACATGTTGATAACTCTAAATATGTACTGACAGGAAAATAATAATAATATAATAATTATTGTAGGAAGGGGTAAGCAATTGCCTAAGCGATGATTATATGGGAGGATGAGAGAGAGAGACAGAGAGAGAGGCAGGATGGTGGTGTGAAAATGTTCTCCGGTGTTTGTGTTCTTTGAGGGGAGGCAGGGAGGCTGATGAACCGACATATTTCGATAGGTTAATAACCACGTTACGATGATGAAGGGAATCATGAGACGCAGTTTCCAGGACACTTGAGGGAGAAGGATGAGGAAGTCTACTTTGAGAAACCACAATATAGCCCATAAATGGTAGGAAGAAGGAAAAGAAAACCGAAAGAGACCTCGGAATAATTAAAGAGCCCAGGGAGGCAAAGGCACTACATGTAACCAATATATGTAACGTGGTTACCCCTGTAATATTCTGAAACTTAAAAAAATGCTAAACAGCATGTAAGACAGCAGAAATAAGATCAACTATGATAACATTTATAACAAATGTAGGTGATTTATCTGCCTATGAAAGTAAAAAGAATCTCATACTAATTCTTTTTTTAAAAAAAAAATGTATCATGTGCTTTTCCTAAAGGACACATCTAAAATCTAAACACAAATAAAATTTGAAACTCAAAGAGATGTAAAAGCCCACACCAACCAAATAGTAGTAGTAAAAAAAAAAAAAAATTCTTGTTGTAGCAATAACATCAGCCACATGAAAATTTCAAGCGAAAATCACTAATACAGAATGCCATTTTTCATTACAAAATAATGAAACCACTGAGCCACAAAAATAGTATGAAAATCACAAGCCTGCCTGAGTTTAATTATGGTTTTGAAATACAGAAAGCAAAGGGGCAAAGGCAATATACGTAACCTAAACATGTGTACCCCTGTAATATTCTGATATTAAAAAAAAGATTTTAAAACACTTGCGTAAGATACAAGGAATGGTTGATAAATCACATTCACAGAGGATATTCTCAGCACATATTTCTCAGGTACATAATGCAAAACCAAAGTCACCCAGGATAGTGAAAATGTTGATGAAGAAGAAACCGTTCTCTCTAGAAATAGAGAATACAGCATGTTCATGGATGTGTTACTCACCGGTCATAGAATGGCCGTTTCATGTCTTGTCGTGTTACCTGGGGAAGAGAAAAGTAAACTCAGACCACCTTCAAAGCAAATCTTTTTCTCATAGCCAGACAGCTAATGGTCCAAAGTGTTAGCTAGACAGTTTCATGGTGACTCCCGTAAATTCTTTATATCTAAGTGCCAAAAAAAGTCAAATTTGCTCAGAAAGTGTAAGACGAAATCGTATGCATGGTCTACTCAGCTTAGGGTAGTCCTAACGACAGTGTTCCAACAAAACACTGTGTGGACCCAGAGACAGAAACCCTTCATTCTGGAATCAGTAAAATAAATAAGTAATCAACAAAAGGGTACATATTCAATAACTTTTTGTATGAGACGTACTTTTGTGTGGCATGCTGCTAGAAAACATTTTGTTTTTGTAAAAATTTCATGCTGGCTGGGCGGGGCGGCTCACACCTGCAATCCTAGCGCTCTGGGAGGCTGAGGCAGGAGGATTGCTTGAGGTCAGGAGTTTGAGGGCAGCCTGAGCAAGAGCGAGACCCCGTCTCTACTAAAGATAGAAAAAATTAGCTGGGCATTATGGCGCACGCCTGTAGTCCCAGCTGCTCGGGAGGCTGAGGCAGGAGGATCACTTGAGCCCAGGAGTTGGAGGTTATAGTGAGCTGTGATGACACCACTGCACTCTACCCAAAGCAACATAGTGAGACTCTGTCTCAAAAATAAAAATAAAAAATTCATCCTGTGCTTTTCCTAAAGGACACAGATAAAGCCTAAAATGCATATAAATCCTAAAATGTGGTGTCTATCCTAAAATGCATGCCAATCAACAGCATGCACCTAGCACAGGAGGACACATTTAGCAGCTATAATTATGATTATTTAATAATAGTCTCCAAAGAGTGGTGCAATCTGCCCCTCCCCTGCCTAGGAACCTCAAATTACCCCAAGTCAATGAGGTGTCACAGCCCGAGGACCTACCGCAGAAGACAAAGGGATGGGTTATAAAGTTTAATAACACCATAGTACAGTTTATAGAGCTTTATAGCTGCTCAGGCATTTGCACACTCTGCTTCCCACTGAATCCTCAACATAGCCCACCCTGCTTGCCTCAAAGGGTTCACGATGATGCTTCCATTTCCTGGCGGGAGGAATTGGAGACTGTAGAGTTTAAAAGACGTTCACAAGGCTGGTAAACTGAAAAGCTGGGATTCGAAATGAGGCTTGCGCCTCTCGGTTGTGTGTGTGTGTGTGTGTGTGTGTGCACATAAGCCAATCCCCAAGGCCACTGTTTCATCTTCATCTGTGCAATAGGACTGTTGAACGTGATATCTCTAGAGGCTGATACTCTGGGGTGTCTGGGGTATCAGGTGAAGCCCACGTCCTAACCTTTGAGTGGCGGTCCACTTTCTTTGCCCCACAACTCCACAACTCCTGCATTACACTTGACCACAGTGTGACATTCTAAAAAAAAAATCAGACTCTGTTTCATCTCTTCAACTCCACTGCCTAAGGTGTTCTATGTCATTCCAGTACATGCACACCAAGAAAACCTAGAGCTTCCCAAGAGCCAGGTGAGAGAGAGGCAAAAACACCGATGGCTTGTGAATATTGCTTTTTTGATTCACCATGCGTGGCCATTTCCACCTTCCTTTAATAACTCTCTCTGCAATAAATATCTCTCCAATAAACGATCGGTAGGAATCGCTATCGATGGTCTTCGACACCGTTG
>VBSM01003163.1:679863-690676 GCA_008086735.1 Cheirogaleus medius
AAAAGGAAGAAAAACAAATCTTCCACAGCATTATGCTATTTGGGCATAATATTTATTTTGGATCCCTACAAGAATGCACTTATCTTGAAGATCACTTGAAAACCAGAGCCAGAGAAAAGATCTCAAATTCCCTCCTTCCTGCCCGTCAGGGATAAATCTCTTGACAGTTTGGTCCATTTTCTTTTGCTCTTTGCATCCTCATAAACACAGCGCCCTCAGGGCTCTTCTGCCCTGCACTACAACTTGGCACACGATCAGCATTTTTCTTTGTTCTTAAAGCCTGTTGTCTTTCTCCCTGAAACAGGTTTTGGCCCTGAAGCCTCGCCCGAGGGAAGCCCCACCCAAGGTCAAGGCAGGAAAGATAAGCTGGAGTCTCCAGCCCTTCTGATCTCTCCCCGTCACACCCGGAAGGGGCTTTGCAGCCCTGCAGACCTAGCAAACCCCCTCTTCTCTGCCAGCCAGACCCTTCTTAAGGTGGCATCTGACCAGTCGGTCACTTCTGTGGCCACCCAGCATGGCGGTTTGCCCCATGCACGTGCCATTTGGGGTCAGACCCTTGCAGTGCCTCGAATTCCACCTTTTGCTCCCAGGGACTCTCCCATTCAATCATCTCTCATCTCACCCCTTTCCTCCTGTTACTCAATGGGGACTCTACACTTTTCAGGGGATTGGAGGGGCCAGGGTTCAGCTGTTTCCCTCACGCGCCAAAGTGGTCAGCGAAGTCCTGTTCCTTCAGACAGACACTCCCAGCCCTGTTTGCATGCAGAAACCTTTGAGAAACAGAGTGCTTTCGGCTGGTGTTTCTCCCTCATGCCTTTGTGCAGGGGGTTTGAGAGAAACAGACAAGATGCCGTGGGACCAGGGAGGGAGACAAGACTTAGAGACACAGGTGCCACCCGGAGTCCCCACTAACTCACCTGCGGGTCTGCAGAGACCTGACATCAGTGGATCTCTGGTCCAGCATCACCAGGCTTCTCTGGGACACTCCGATGCCCGTATTAGCGTCATCCCTGTGTGCTAAAGTGGATAGACACAAACATGTCCTCCAAGCTTGAGCAGCTGGGGTGTGTCTGTCCTCGGGGAACCAGCTGCCCAGTCATCAGCCCTGAAAGGCTCTGGACTCACCCCTGGGGCTGTTTTGTCAGGACACAGTGGGGCAGTGACACGGTCTCCCTGCACACTGCACAGCTGACAGGTGCAGCCCAAACTTGGATGCACCTGAGATGTCCTGAATTCCAGAGGTGAACAGACTAATTAATCTCTGCTGTATCCAGACACTGAAATAGTATTTAGCGCTAAAAAGAAACAAGCTGTCAAACCATGAAAAGACACAGAGGAGCCCGGGCGCGGTGGCTCACACCTGCGTTCCTAGCACTCTGGGAGGCCAAGGCGGGAGGATCGCTTGAGGACAGGTATTTGAGACCAGCCTCAGCAAGAGCGAGACCCCGTCTGTACTAAAAAAAAGAAAGAAAGAAATTAGCCAGGCAACTAAACATAGAGAAAAATTAGCCAGGTGTGGTGGTGCACACCAGTACTCCCAGCTACTCAGGAGGCTGAGGCAGGAGGATCGCTTGAGCCCAGGAGTTTGAGGTTGCTGTGAGCTAGACTGACACCACGGCACTCTAGCCTGGGTGACAGAGTGAGATTCTGTCTCCAAAAAAAAAGAAAAAAAGAAAAAAAAATGCAGAGGACGCTTAAATGCATGTGACAAAGTGAAAGAAGCTAATCCGAAAAGGCTACAGACTGTGATTCCAAGACATTCTGGAAACAGCAAAACCATGGAGACAGTGTAAAGATCAGGGCTTGCCGGGCGTTTAGGGGAGGGAAGGATGAACAGGCAGAGCTCAGAGGATTTGGGGGCAGTGACACTATTCTGCATGATCCTACAGTGGAGAGTCCATGTCATTATACACCTATCCAAACCCACAGAATGTATAATCACAGGAGTGAACCCTAATGTGAGCTATGACCTCTGGCGACACATGAAGCTATCAACAGCAATAGTGGGAAACCACAGCGCATTACATCACCCGCCTATACACAGGTTCCCAGAACTGAAACCTGTGCACCAAGTTCGGGGGCTTTCACGGCACTAAAATCCTTCCAGAAAATGAATAAACAAAGCCAGTGGATAAACAGTCCTTGTGTTGTCTCTACACCTTGCCCAAGCATGCCCACCTTTAAACCAACGGAGAACTCCCCTTCTGCGGACGCTGTAGACCGTATATTGACAACCAGATAAATCCAGCACACGGCGTCTCGTTCTGCCCGAGCCCGGCCCTTCCCCAGCCGGATGGCCTGGCCATCTATCTGACAGTCTCCAAAACTGGGTTCCATTGTAGACAGCCACACCTAACCACCGAGGTGTGACCTACAGCCACTTCCGTGCTACAACACATGGGTGGAGTAGTTGTAACGAAAACCAGGTAGGCAGCAAAGCTCCAAATATTCCTCATCTGGCTTTTTTGTTTTAAGTAACATTTTACATTCTTAACCTAGTGCCCAACCTTTTTAATACCTTTTCAACCTCTGCAAGAACATTCCTTTACCAGACATGATTCCTTGTTTTGAGATGTCTTTGGCGTCGTTATTATGAGAGAGAACCAAAGTTCCCCTTTCTGATTATGAGTTTACTGTTTTACCTATAATTGCTCCATTTCCTGCTGCCTGTGTTACTATGCACGTCTTTATTTCTTCCAGGGCGTAAAGAGAGAAGAGAGAGCATGTTACACCTGCACCACTCGCGGTAAGGGAGGATTATATGCGTTCGTTGATACTCTGTTTCCGGCCTCTTCCTCTCTGCCGTGGGTTTCTCAGGATGCATTGACAACTGAGCGGCCCCGCGTGCTTAGTGATCGATCACGCTAGGGACTTGTGATTAATAGAAGTGCAGGGTCCCCTACCTTCTGGTTGCCCCGGGCAGCCTCACACTATGTGGGCTTGCAGTGCTACCGTGGGCCAGGTGTCTGGTTTTCCGGGGTCCCCATTTTGCACACCTTCTTGGAGGCTCGGATCACATCTCTACTTTATCACACTGAGGGATCGGGAGTCTACTGCTCTGCTGTATATGTGCATGTCCACAGTGGCAGCCACACACACACACAAAAAAAGCAACAATGGTGGCAGGGTGGAAGCCACTAAGCCCTCGTGGCAAGGCTTCCCCTTGGAACGCGACCACCAGGGGTTTCCGCTGCAGGCTGGAACCCTCCACCACCTCGAAAGACCCCCTTTCTCATGAGACACCAGTGGGCTAAAACAGTCAGGCTTTGGAATGTTTGCATTCAAGCTCAAATGCACAGAGACTCTTCACGGACTCGGAATTACCAGCTTGCTGTGGTCTCACCCTGTCCTGAGCCATGTACGTCTTTTCTGCTCTTCCGCCCAGGTGGTCCAGTACCTAACAAGGTGCTGCCAATACCCAAGTCTGGCTCAGTTTACTTACTTCAGGAAGAACAAGCAGTAGCTGTTCTGGGTCTGGACACCCGATCCCCACCTTCTAAGCAGCCATAAGGCTTCCCGTCAATCACCGAGTACGATCATTTAACAACAGGCCAGAGCTTCCCAGATAAAATGCTTAAAGTCCAAAGAAAACCACCCACCGTATGAGTTATTTTTTTTTTCTAGTTTCTCATTCTTTTTTTTTTTTTTTTGCTTTTATTTCATCATATAATGGGGGTACAGATATTTTTAGGGTTACATACATTGCCCCTACCACCCCTCCCCACCCCCCCGTATGAGTTATTTTTAACCGGGAAAAAAAAAAACAAAACCAAATAGATCAAATGCCTGAGAGATGCCCTCAAGGCTATTCTAGCATGCGAAAACAATATCAAAGTCCCCTAAAAGAGTGAGGCCAACTTCCCACTTGGAGAAGTTTTGGGAATGACATGGAAGGGAATGTTACATGTCCTTCGGGGTAGCTTGTTTTTCAGGAGCTATCTGGCTGCGACCCTGGGTGTTCTGCTGGTTTTGACACCTGCCACTCGGGGCGACGTGCCTGGCTCCCGGCCGAACATGCTTCTGCTGATGGCGGACGACCTCGGCATCGGAGACGTCGGCTGCTACGGCAACAGCACCCTAAGGCAAGGAACGGGAGGGCTGCTCGTCTGGTGCCCACAGTGCGGAGACCAGAAGAAAGAGAAGCCACTAACCCTTGATGTGGGCAGGAGTCCAGTCTTTCAGAGTTCTGCTCACATTGCTTCTTCTAACACCCTCTAAATCCCACTTTCTTCCCATGCCTGCACTAACCCCAGCTCGAACGCACCCTACCTATGACTACTCATTTCTGTTTTAAAAATGATTTATATGCACCCAGTATGGGATAGACGATGTTTTAAAAATCACTGCCGTTGCCTGCAAACCAAACGCGGATATTGACCAAGCCTACCCACTCAGGCATGATTTCATTGCTCCCCTGCTGAAAAACTTTGCTTCAGACAGACGGGTGCACATCTCCCTAACCCCAAAATATGACGTGCATTGTACCCCTTAGGTGTGAATTTACCATCCCCTCCTCCGCCTCCCACCTGCTTGATTTCCCATGAATGTTATTGCCATATGTGTACATGAGTGTTGATCAATTAGTACCAGTTTGATGGTGAGTCCATGTGGTGCTTGTTTTTCCATTTTATTTTTTTTTTGAGACAGAGTCTCATTCTGTTGCCCATGCCAGAGTGCCGTGGCGTCAGCCTAGCTCACAGCAACCTCAAACTCCTGAGCTCAAGCAATCCTCCTGCCTCAGCCTCCCGAGTAGCTGGGACTACAGGCATTCACCACCATGCCCCGCTAATTTTATATATATATATATATATATTAGCTGTCCAGCCAATTTCTTTCTATTTTTTTAGTAGAGACGGGGTCTTGCTCTTGCTCAGGCTGGTCTCAAACTCCTGAGCTTGAACGATCCGCCCGCCTCAGCCTCCCAGAGTGCTAGGATTACAGGCGTGAGCCACCGCGCCTGGCCTGTTTTTCCATTCTTGTGACACTTCACTTAGTAGAATGGACTCCAGATCTACCCAGTATGGTACAAGAGGTGCTAGATCACCACTGTTTTTTTGTGGCTGAGTAGAACTCCATGGTATACATACACCACATTTTATTAATCCACTCATGGATTGATGGGCACTTGGGTTGTTTCCACATCTTTGCAATTGTGAATTGTGCTGCTATAAACATTCGAGTGCAGGTGTCTTTTTTATAGAATGTCTTTTTTTGGGGGGTAGATGCCCAGTAGTGGGATTTCTAGATCCGATGATAGTTCTACTTGTAGCTCTTTGAGGTATCTCCATATTGCTTTCCACAGAGGTTTCACTAGTTTGCAGTCCCACCAACAGTGCATGAGTGTTCCTATCTCTCCGCATCCATGCCAGCATTTATTGTTTTAGGACTTTTTGGTAAAAGCCATTCTCACTGGAGTTAAGTGATATCTCACTGTGGTTTTGATTTGCATTTCCCTGATGATTAGAGACACTGAGCATCTTTTCATGTTTCTTGCCATGAGCCCTAAGAACATCTCGATGCCTTAAACAATGAATGACTGGCAGACTTTCGATGAAGCAGTGTGCAGCTATCCATGCTTATGAAAAACCTGTTTGTCTTATAAGGAATAAAGCTGTTAATTTTTCCCTGCATAGGACTCCAAATATCGACCGCCTTGCAGAGGAGGGAGTGATGCTGACTCAGCACATCGCCGCCGCGTCCGTGTGCACGCCCAGCAGAGCCGCATTCCTCACCGGCAGGTACCCTGTTCGATCAGGTTGGTCTTTCTTTATAACTAACCGCGTGCTCCCTTGAACCCCAGTCACAGAGACAATAAAGAGTAGGTCCTCTGGTACAGCGGGAGGAGGATGGTCCAGCCTTGCACATTCTCACTATCGGATTGCAGCCAGTAAGAGTCAGACAGCCCCACAGGTAACGGGCTTACCTGGGCAGGTGTTACCCATTCGATTGCTTTCCTTGACGTGGGTAACTACATAAAACAGGGACGGGCCAACTTTTTCTGTGAAGGGCAGGTTAGTAACTATTTTCAATTTTGCAGGTAGTCTCTGCTTGCAACTGCTCACCTCTGCTGTCGCTTGAGAGTATCTATAGGCAACACATGCACAAACAAACATGGCCGTGTGCCAATAAAACTTTATTTATAAACATCAAAGTTTTAATTTCATATCATTTCTCATGGTATGAAATAGACTTCCTCTCTTTCTTTCTTTCCCAACCATTTAAAAATGCGCAAAGCCATTCTTCAGTCTTCGTGGATATGAAAATGGGTAGAAGTACAGATTTCACCCCTGGCTGTTGTTTGCCAACCCCTAGTAGAACAGACAGTAGGGGCATATCAGGAAATAGCTTGACTACGCTTATGCAAAAGTTTAAGTAACCAAATATGTTTAATCTGAAGAATAAGACATAGCAGCCCCTGCAGGTTGCCTTTCCATATCTGGGCAACCCATGGAAAGAACATTTCTTTCATTCTCTCTGGATGAATAGAGACCTCCAGAACGGATCTAAAGTATGACATACATTGGTAGAACATTCCTCTTGTTCCACCACCAGGGTTCCAAAACCATCCTGCTTGTGCCTTAAAAGTCTAGTAGATTTTTTTGGCAGAAAGGTCTGCTGTTTTTTTTGGTTAAAATTCTTTATGTCCCTGGGAGTTGGGCAGAGAGTAGAGCAAACCTTGGGAAGTCTCTGTGTGGTGTCCTCAGCATTTCTCTACGCTTCGATTCTGAGGCTGAGAATCTCCAGGGGGAGATTCAGACCCTGTCGTAGTCAGGGCTCCCCAGAGAAACAGAACCAATAGGATCTACCTGTCTATCCATCCATCCATCCATCCATCCACCATCTACCACCTGTCATCTGTCTATCATGTATCCATTACCTATCAATTATCTATCCATCTCTGTCTACCTACCTATCTGTCTACCTAAAAGAGATTTATTTTAAGGAATTGCACTATGCACTTGTGGGATTCGGCCAGTCCAAAATCTGCAGGGCAGGGGTTGAAGCTGCAGCTTGAGGCAGAATTCCTTCTCTATCCAGGAACCTTAGTTTTGGCCATTAAGGCCTTCAACATTATGAGATGAGGCCACCCATATTATCAAGAGCCATCTCCTTTCATTAAACTCAGCTGAGTATAGATGTGAACCACATCTACAAGAGACCTTCATGGCAACAGTGAAGTTGTGTTTGAATAACGGGGGCTGTAGCCCGGCCGAGTGGACACATCAAAGTGGCCCTACAGACTTTCATGCATGTGGGTCTCCGGCTCCCCCATCTCATGCCCCAGGGAAGAAGCAATCTCGGCCAACTTAAGCCGAAACAGTCCCCCCACCCTGCACAACTGTCTTTGCTGTGGCTGAGAGCTATCCAGCTTCCCACCAGTCTGCATTGCACCAGAATTCACCCTCAACGTTTTGGAAAACCTCAGGAAGAATCCTCCGAGTTCCCGAATGATTACGCTGAGAACTAGGTTCACTCTGCAAAGCAGATCAATGCACTCTGAGCAGACTGAGCTAAGTTTATCCAAGTGGCCCGGAAGCACAGAGCGTCTTCCAAGTCTGCGGTCCTTAACCGCGGCCGCGCAACGGAATCACCGCAGATGTTCACCCAGACATCGATGCTGCTACCCACCCCCAGCAGGCTGAGCTTGCTAGCTCGGGGTGCAGCCTGCTGTAGTGATCAAAGTTTTTATCTTTTATATCGTGATGCTTTGACATCTTGGTGCCTGCTCAACCCGAGAGAGAGAGAGAGAGAGAGAGAGAGAGAGAGAGAGAGAGAATATGATCCTGTGCTCCTTTACAAGGCGAGTGAATTCCTAGAGACAGCAAATGACTCACCTGGGGGTGCACCTTTCATACGCAAAACAGCCAATCCACAGCCTACACCCCAAAAACCTCCTTTATGAGATTCTCATCCCTGGGGCCTCTATAACCTAGCTGTAATCACCGCAGGGTCCGGCAACTGCCAACTAGGAACAGCCCCTGCCGCCCAGCGCCCACTGAAATGATCCGAACCAGCCAGTCTCAAGTTTGCCTACTTTGCCTTGCCTACTTCGTCCCATTAAAAAAATTCAACAGGCCAGGCGCGGTGGCTCACGCCTGTCATCCCGGCACTCTGGGAGGCCGAGGTGAGAGGATCGCTTGAGCTCAGGGGTTTGAGACCAGCCTGAGCAAGAGTAAGACCTCGTCTCTACTAAAAATAGAAAAAATTAGAGGATGTGGTGGTGCATGCCTGTAGTCCCAGCTACTCAGGAGGCTGAGGCAGGAGGATCACTTGAGCCCAGGAGTTTGAGGCTGCAGTGAGCTATGATGACACTATTGCACTATAGCCCAGGTGACAGAGCGAGACTCTGTCTCCAAAAAAAAAAAATTCAGTAAATGCCTTTCCCCATTCCTTTCCTTTACCCCTTTATTCTCCTGAACAACCCTGGTGCTTCCCTGTCTGACCCCCCTCATGGCTTGTACCCCTGGCCTCTGCGGAACCGTGAGTGACAAAGTATCTTCTCAGCGGCAACCTCGTCAGCACGTTAGAATCACCCCGTCTTGCCCAAGCCCAAGTTCCACCCCCGACCAACACAAACCACAACCTCTGAGGCAGTAACCAAGCATCAGCATATTGCAAAGCTTCCCACTTGGCTTCCACGTGCAGAGAGGTTTGGGAATCACAGGATGATATCGAGGGTACGATGAAATCATAAAACCATCTTCAACTCTCATTCCTTTTCCATTCAATTCTTCTCTTTATAACCTGCACAAAACAGGACAGTCCATCTTCTCACTAACTTTTCCAGTGAATTAATCGTTTCTTTTGCTGCCAAAAGTGCAACCCACGTGGCAAACCCACGTAAGAAGTAAATTTTCAGTTTAATTTTTTTTTTTTTTTGAGACAGAGTCTTAACTTTGTTGCCCAGGCTAGAGTGAGTGCCGTGGCATCAACCTCACTCACAGCAACCTCAAGCTCCTGGGCTCAAGCAATCCTTCTGCCTCAGCCTCCCGAGTAGCTGGGACTACAGGCACGCGCCACCATGCCCGGCTAATTTTTTCTATATATTTTTAGTTGGCCAATTAATTTCTTTCTATTTTTAGTAGAGACGGGGTCTCGCTCTTGGTCAGGCTGGTTTCGAACTCCTGACCTTGAGCTATCCACCCGCCTCGGCCTCCCAGAGTGCTAGGATTACAGGCGTGAGCCACCGCACCTGGCCTTCAGTTTAATTTTAAATAATGAAGCATTTCGCCAGGTATTTTTGTAAATTAATAGTGAACACACAAACAAAGCAAACGTGTAACGGTATTTTTTCTTTTTTTTAATGATTGCTCAAAGGTATGGTCTCCAGCGAAGGTTACCGCGTTCTGCAGTGGGCCGCAGTATCGGGAGGCCTTCCGACAAACGAGACAACTTTTGCAAAAATATTGCAAGACAAAGGCTATGCCACTGGACTGATAGGTATGTGCATTTTTTTAAAGTGTTAAGCACATAACTTTTATTTGAAAAGTACGCTCAGCTAAAAGTCTAGAAAGGAAATCCGTGGCATGCTGCGGGATTTCCCAGCAGACAGAAATCTGCGTGTATGCGGAAATCGTGTTCCTTTCCAGGTTGTTGGGCACAAAGTAGATACTCAAGAAACAGCGTATTTCCCATTTTATGCAACGTGCTGATGCACCGTGATTTAAAAAATATAAGAACCCATATTCTCTTCTATCTAAAATGTCTATAATGGTATCTGCAATGCCATCACAAGGCTTAGTACCCCTCTCTCTGCTTCCATAAACAATACAATATGTTTATTTTTCTATATGTTGACAAACCATGTCATGAACTGAACGAAAAATAAAATTAGGGACAATAGTTTCTTAAGGGGGGGCCATGTTGCCATCATCATTATCATGTTGTGATAATGGTTTTTATTTACAGTAGCATTTATTGGTAACAAACAACGTGACTAGCTGATACGCTGCATATAAAATCCAACAGACTACTTGGCTGTGAAGAGTAATTTCGACGGAAAAGTGGTGCTTTTTCTTAATTGGAACTTTCCTTAGAATATTGTAGTTGTTTAAGTATAAAGCTTTGAGGATGGAAAGTGTCAAGGATTTGGAGAATCGGCATTTATGATCAAATCACCAAAAAACGGAAACCAAATAAACAGACAAAAGAGGAAGACTTTCCTCCAGAATAATGAAACCTTCCATTCTTGTTCTTTTTGCAAAATGACATTGTAAAACTAAAATGAAACTTAAAAGCTAAATCTGAACACGTTAGTAAATTTTGCTTCTTATGTGTATGCAATAATTTTATATGTTTGTAATCAGTACTTTTTCACTGAGCACTCCACCATAAAATTTTATGTTACCAATTATATTTTATGTATGTAATCCATAATACATTTTTAAAATTTAAAAAAAAATCCAATAGACTATGATTATTTTTTTAAGACAGGAGAGGCTATCATCATGGGACAAACCTTGGGAGGTTGCCTGAGGTTTCGTGGACGGCACACAGCATTGGGGTACAGAGTGTCTTTTTTTTCTTTATTAATTTTTTAAAATTTTTCATGTGAATGGGGCAGCCTCCATTCTACAAAATAAATGAGAGCTCCCCTGGGTTTTTTTTATTTTTGTTTTTTGTTTTGCCAGGCAGAGTCTTGTGTCCCCCTGGGTAGAGTGCAGCGGTGAGATCACGGCTTTCTGCAGCCTCCACCGCCTGCGCTCAAGCGATCCTCCTGCCTCAGCCTCCCAAGTAGCTGGGACTACAGAAATGTGCACCACCATGCCCGGCTAATTTTTCTATTTTTAGTAGAGACTGGGTCTCGCTCTTG
>VBSM01003163.1:701322-721208 GCA_008086735.1 Cheirogaleus medius
TATCTAGCTAGCTAGGGTCCAAGTCCAAGAGCACCAGCGCAGTGGTCTCTTTGTTCGGGCAGGGACCCCCTGCCACATGGGAGGAGGCTTCTTATACTCCGCGCCGCGCTCCTGCTGATTGGTTCTATGCATTTGCCCTTTACAGTGACCCGTGAGCCCCCCCCATCCGCCATTGTCCCCAGCATTTTATTTCACCCTGCCCCTGATTGGTTCTAACCTGCTCTGAGTCCTAGCGGATGGGCTCCGGACTCAGCGCTTTTCCTCTGCATCTTGTTTCAACCTGTAATGCCCTGCGGCCAGCTGTGTTCAGCAAGCAAACAATGGACAGAACCTAGAAAACAACCGTTAGCCTAACAGCCCAGTATCTTACAAATCCACTACCAAAGCCCAAGAATTTAACCCACATAGACCCGTCAGCCCAATAAATGTAAACAAACTAAATTTGCCAATTAAAAGACAAAGGTCTTCTCTCTAAACAGAATTCCCAGCACTATTTCTGCAGATTCCAACTCGATCCATTTAGGGGGTGGGACTTCTGGCTCTAGTTTCCAAAAAGCACCAACCACCCCACCTTACTTCAAAGGAGTATGGGGGTAGCTCTCATTTCTGGAGCTGGTAACTCAGTGAATTGAGGGTGGGGTTTCTGAGATCGTTTTCTACACATGCTGCGAAGTATCTGGGGTAGCCCGTGGCTGAGGGCCCATCTAACCTACATCATATTTAATGTTCCTCCCCCTACAGACTTAAGGGTATTTAGTAGACGTCCGGCGTCCTCCATGGACATTGCAAACGCTTGAAATGGCATCTTGATGGCTTCATTGTTCTGGGCAAACCCCAAGACCCTTCCAGAAAGGAAGAAAAGGAACTTCCTGCGCTGTGTATCTTCCTAGCGTGGGGGTTCCCCGCGCGCGGCCTAACCCGGATTAATCAGCATCTCCTCAGCCCCGCCCCCTCCAGGAGCCCACCCGGGAAAACCAGTTTTTAGCACGTTGCCCCGAGCCGGGAGGATAAGCGGATTAAGGGGGCAGGGCGCACACCCCGGACGGAGCGCGCGTCTCCGTGGGCGGAGTCCCCTGCACTCCGGGGCCCGGCGGCGCGCAACGCTCGGGGCAAAGTCCGGCGTCCCCGGCCAGCGCTCTGCCGGCCATGCGATCCACGGCGCGGAGGGGAGTGCGCGGGCCCCCGGGACGCGCCGCGCCCGCCGCCAGGTGCGCGGGACCCCGGGACGCGGGCCTGGGGTTGCTAGCGCGGGTGGCGGGGCGGGCGCCGGAGGGCAGCGGGGAGGCAAGTCCAGGGCGAGCGCGCGCCCCGCGGAAGGCGCGGCTGTGCCCGCGGCCTCGGATTCGCCAACGCGTAGCGGGAGGCGCGTTCCCGGCCGGGGACGGACGCCAGAGGGGGGTGGAGGAGACGGAAGCCGAGGGGAAGCGGCGGAGAGGAGGGAAAGGGAAGGAAGGAGGGGAGGGAAGCGACGGGAGGCGGCGGAAACTGCGTCTTGCAAGCTGGGGTAGAGCCCGGCAGTGACCCGCCCCCATGTCGCGCTCTGGGACACGCCCCGCCGCGCCCCCTGGCTCCATACCCCGCCCAGCTCGGCTGTGACAACCCCCCATTCCCTAACACCCGCCCTGTTTCGTCCCCACCTCCCCGCCAAGAGCGCCCCGCCCCGCGCGCAAAGCCCCTCTCCCGGGAGGACGGCCGTGTCCCCGCCCCACTCGCCCTTGGGACCGCCCCCGTCCCTCCCCGCCCCATCCAGCCTTTCTAAGACGCGCCCCGTCCCGCCCCCAGCCCTGTCGCCGCTCCCCGCCCCTGCACGGCCGGGTCCCCTGTACTCTCTAAGACACGCCCCATCGCTCCCCCGGATCTACCTGGTCCCCCGAGAGCGGTGCCCTGGCGGGTCCCCAGGCTCCCCACGGCCGTGGCACCGGGTCGCATCGGGGAACCGGCCTGCTCGGGGGCGGGGACCTGCCGGGGACTGGGGACTCGGGGTCGGGCCCACTGCGGCCCCGCGGCCCTGCGGTGTCCCGGGCGGGGAGAGCCCAGCACCGCCAAGGCCGCCTGCGCGCATCCCTTTTGCGCACCGAGGCTGGTGCGTGCCCGGCCCTCCTGGGCCTCAGCGGCGTTTCAGCCCGCCTGTCAGATGTTTGCAGTAACCGTTTTGCCAGAGCGGCTGCGCTGTAGCTCGCTGTGCTGCCTGGGGGTATTTCTAATCCAATTGTTTATCCTTTTAAAATGTAAGTCGTCCCCCTCCTCCGACCGTCCCCGGACTCCGTGGACATTGGGCGGCAGGCCCGGGCGGGCCACGGCCACCCCCCGCCCCCTGGGGCCCTTGGCCCCGAGGAAGAAGGAAGGCCCAGGCTCTGACCGCAAACGCTTGGCGTTTTAGCCTTGTCCCGCACTGAGAATGTAACTAAAGTGATAGGAATACAAAGGGTGGATTAATTCGGTGCCGGAAACCAAACTCACAAACCATGACTTTCAAAACAAAAGACAGCATGTTCGGGTTTGCCGCAGTGCGTTTTTATCATGTAAGCAGTTGAGTACAATAGGCATCTTAAAATAAATGCACTGACTACATGTGTTTTGTTGTTGTTTTTTTTTGGGGGGGGGGGAGACAGAGTCTTGCTCTGTCACCTAGAGTGCAGTGGCATCATCATAGCTCACTGCAGCCTCGAACTCCTGGGCTCAAGCGATCCTTCTGCCTCAGCCTCCTGAGTAGCTGGGACTACAGGCCCACTTCACCTTGCCCAGCTAATTTTTGTTTGTTTGGTTTATTTTATGTAGAGATGGGGTCTTGCTATGTTGCCGAGGCTGGTCTGGAACTCCTGGCCTCAACAGATCCTCCCACCTCTGCCTAACAATGAGCTGGGATTGCAGGCTTGAGCCACCACACAGAGCCACTAATTACATCTTAATTTAGTGGCAAGACAAAAACCTCCCCGGCAAGCTGGTTTGGGTCAAAAGAAAAAAATGACAACAAATTTAAATTTAAAGGAAGTGGCTTTAATATGTGATTTCAGAATCGGGCAACTGCTTGGGCTATAAAATAAGAATGAGTGTCCCAATGAGGTGAGAAGAAAAGGAGTTTGACTTGGTAGGCAGGAAAGGGCTCAAGAAAGCAGAAATAAAGAATAAAAAAGCCGATTGTTCATTTCAAACTCGCCTTTCTCATCGGGTCAAAGCAGAAAGGTCTGTCTTATGCCAGTTTAGTAATCAGTTGCTGTGAATCTCCTGGTGTTTGGGCAACAGGCCCCTTTCAGAGTTCAGCTCCATGGTGCAAATTCCCACAAGTGACTCCAGTCTGGTCTGGTCTGGTCTGCTGGGCCCTATTCGGGGGGCTGAAGCCAAAGCAATGCCCTCCCCAAAATCTTGTTTAACATCTTAACTCAGTGGTTAGGAGCTGTGCCTTCCCGGCCCAGCGCGTTGTCTGGAAATGCCGGTTTTCCGTGCCAAATCCCACACGTTCATTTCTGCCTTCTGTTTTTCCCTCCAGGGACTCTTTGGCAGCTCTGCTGTGTGTTCGCTTGCTTCTGGGGATGTGCAAACTTCCAGCAGCGGCGGCGGCGGCGGCGAATGTCTTTAAACCAAATATTCTGTTGATCATGGCAGATGACCTGGGCATTGGAGACCTTGGTTGCTATGGGAACAGCACACTGAGGTACCGCTCGCTGTTGTGTTGGGTGGCGTGTGTGCGTGTGCATGTGACCAGATAATACATTTCAAACCTGCCTGTAGAAATTAGGGAAATTTCTTTGTGCCTCAGAACTCAACACCAAAACAATTACGTTCCAACAGGATAACAGGGTCTTAAACCTTTCGAACAACGTGGAACCGTGCAGAGTAGCTGGGTGTATTAGTTTCCGAGGGCTGCCCTAATAAATGACCACAACAGGGATGTGTCCCGTCTCCCGGTCCCAGAGCCCAGGAGTGTGAGACGCAGGAGTCTCGGGGCCGCGCTCCCTCCACAGGCTCCAGGGGAGGCTCCTTCCCGCCTCTTCCAGCTCCCCGGGGGCTCCGGGCGTCCCTGGGCTTGTGGCCTCAGCGTCACTCCAGCCTCTGCCTCCGTCTCCACGTGGCTTCTCCTCTGCGCCTGTGTCTCCTCTACCTGTCACATTGGACTTGGGCCACCCTAATCCAGGATGGTCTTTTCTCAGGGTACTGACTGAATAACATCTCCAAACACCCTACTTTCAAATGAGGTCCTGTTCGCAGGTTCCAGGAGTTAGCACTCTGACAGATCTGTTTGGGGACCACCGTCTAGCCCCCTACATCAGGGACATGCAAACACAGAGTAGGTAACCCTCTGTGGCAGCTTAGCAGCTGAACACCCGAGTGGTGTTCACATGCTTTCTGCAACAGGAGGAAAGGGGAGAAAGGTCCCCATTCCACTTTGTTGGCTTTTAGGATCCCCCTCCCGACACCCTGAGCAGGTCCGGTTACAATTCCCAGAACATGGGACTCACCCATGTAAAGTGTGCCGTTCGGTAGCTTTTAGTACATTCACAGAGTCGTGCGTCCATCACCTCAAAACATTTTCGAACATTTATATAACCTTCAAAAGAACCCTTGTACCCCCTTAGCCGTAACTGCCCGGCACGGACTGGATCGTGCCCCGCAAATTCACACGTTGAAGCCTTAACTCCCCGGACCTCAGAATGTGGCCGCATTTGGAGACAGGATCTTTAAAGAGGAAATTAAATTAAAATGCAATCACTAGGATGGGGCTTAATCCTATAGTACTGGTGTTCTTATAAGGTGGGGATTAGGAGAGCACTTCCAGCTTCCAGGACTGCCAGAGAATAGATTCCTATTGTTTAACCACCACCCCCCCCCCGCCCACGCCCCCGGCAGCCCCTCATCTGCCGCCCACTGATGCGCTAGAGAGCTAGAGTTCAGGACAGAAGAGTAAATCCAGAGAGCAGCTCTATGGGCCTGATCCAGCAGGTGATGCCTCCCTTATTTTGTTGGGCCTCAGTTTCCCCTTTGTGATGTGAGGCCTCTGGATGACCTGGAAGTTTCCTTTCAGCTTCACGATGTGAAATGGAGAAGTACTGAGTAATCCCCTGGTGATCTGACAGCAAAGCCACACCCAGGGATGTGTCCAAGGAAGAAGAGCTCCACCCCACTGTAGAGTTCCTTAAGTGGTGCGTGCACGTTGCATTAACGTCAGGGAAGAAAGGCTGTCTCTTCCCTTAGAAAACTCTCTTTTGTGCAATGCCGCTGCAACCTTCTGAGAGACAGAGGAATATCGCTCACCGGATTGACATCACGCTCACACATTGTGACACTCTGTCTCCTCTTCTTTAAATTAAAACGACTAGGAATCTGCGGGCCGGTGTCATTAAAGAAAATCGTGCATGAATGAGGGAGAGGCACTCAACAGTGATATTTCATGAAGGCCACTGCCAATCAACTTGATGGGGGAAAAAGCAATGATAAAAATGGGTTGAGAAGCACACGATTTAAAGTGACATTTATATAGCTGAAAGAAGTCGCATTCTTCCTGTCTTTAGAGAATCCTTTAACAAGTAGAGAAAAACCAATTCTGCAGGAAGGGATTCCTGTGCTGAGGTTGAGACCTGTGATTTTTTTTTTTTCATCTCGTCCCTGAATTGTAGATGATCATGAAGATGTCAGTAAAAGATCAATGCTTAGATGGTTAGATATAGAGATATATGATATATAGGTAGATAGAGAGACGGGTGATGGATGGGTGGGCAGATAGATGGATGGGTAGATAGATAGATAGATGACTTAATAGATAGCTTAATAGATAGATAGATAGAATAGATAGATAATAGATAGAAGATAGATAGCTTAATAGATATATAGATGGAGGAATGAAAAGATGGAAGGATGGATGGATGGGTACATGGATGGATAGAAAATAGAAAATAGATGTATAGATGGATGAATGGAAAGATGGAAGGATGGATGGATGGATGGATAGGCAGATAGATGAGAGATAATACTTAAGTAAGTAGGTAGATAGACAGACTTAGACACACTGATTGGTTATAAGTCCAGACATATAACTATTTTAAAACTGAGGAAAAATGCCCGAGAACCAACTATAATTAAACTTAGCATAATTCTATAAGCCCATATAAAATTATGTACATAAGTTTAGCCAAAAAAAAAAAAGAAAATGTAAATTCTTACAAGTGGGTTATTCAAAGCAATGAGGCAGAGTACAGAATGGGTTGCTTCGTAAGAATGCATTTACATTTTAGTTGACCGCCATTACTACACACATCACAAATGACAGACACTGCCCGAACTGTCTCAGCGGAGGATGCAAAATGGTTCTTTGAAAACAAGGACAGAGCCCCCCGCACTGGCCCTGAGAAGCAGGCGGGAGACACCCCGGCTTCGGCTGGGGTCTCGGGGGAAGCTGGGCCCCCAGGAAGTGCAGGGTCTGAAACGGGCAGGTTTGGAAACAAAAGCGTGAGGAGCCCTGGCATCTAGGTCGTTAAATACGAGAAAAGCAATCTCAGGGCAAAGGTGTCGCCCTTATGGGGTGGGGCTGCTGTGGGCAGAAACAGGACGGATGGACGAGAACCGCTGGGGAGTCTGTGGTCCAGGCAGACAGACTCTCAGTGTCTCAGACCCTTGTGCCCAAACCCCAGAACGGCTCGGTAAGGGAAGTATTTAAGTCACGGGGGACTGGGCGTCCACCCTGCTTTGGTGTTGCCTGGCTGCGTAACCTGAGACAGACGCCTAAACCTTCCCGCGTTCCTTGTCTCCTTGTAAACTGGGCAACAACTTCACTGGCCAGGAAACTATCGGGATAAAATATAACTCAGGGTGTGCAGGGGGAAGGTCTTAATGTGGCTTTCCGTGTTGATAGCTTCACCAGGATAAATCCTGCAAACTTAAAGGTCTTTTGAACATTTCTTCCTGTCTCTTTGTTTGACAATGAATTTGCTTTGAGGATATCAAGGAATACATTTTTTTTCTTATTCCACCTTAGCCCTGGGCAACATTTGCCATCTTCCACCAGAGGGACTGACACACACACACACACACACACACACACACATGCAAGATAGAATTCGAGATGTATTTCTTCAACATTTGCAAAACTGTTTAAGCTTACAAAGAAAAGTTTGCGCCCACACGAGGTAATTGCGGAATGTGTGTAGCATTTATACCTCTGAAGCTACCAGAGCACAAAAGCCACACTAGGACTTGGGGACACCCTGTGGCTCGATGCGGTCATCATTCAGTGCATCTACCTACCACCCCTTCACGATGCATCCTTAGTTCTCCGTCAGCAAACCCCATGTACGGGAGCCTTCCGGGCATCCTCCCGTCTCCACCCGCCAGCAGCCCTGACCACAGGACACTAGAAAGCGGTGTCTAAATGCAGATGGCATCACCCGAGATCACGACAGGTGGACGTCCGCCCCTCTCAAGCAAACCCCAGGTCACTTCCGCATCCTGGTCCTGCAATCAAGTAAATTCTTACAAGTGGGTTGTAGCTCCACCCCTCGGTGTTCTCCCTGGGGGTCCTGCTCAGTATTTGCAGACCACCGTCAACTCTCTGTCGTCCCCTCCCCCAACACTCACGACTCAGCCAGGAGGGCTACGCCCTCACTGCCCTGCAGAGATGCCTTCAGCCTCCGCTGGGCCCATTAGCCTCTGGCCCCACCTGCCCTCTGCCTCTGGCATTTTCTCTCCGCTGGTTAAGCGGTCCCAGGAGAAGTTTGGTGGTGTGGGCGGGACTGGGCGAATCTTAAGTTCCATTAGGAAGGCCACTCCCCCAGCTTATGAACTAAAACCGCTGACCTCACAAAGTGGCAGCCAGGCTCCAAAGGGTGCAGGTTAAGCAGGCAAGCAGGTAGCACAGGCTGACGGCAACACTCAGGGATCAGAGCAGACGGTCCATGGTCCACCACTCACAGCTCAGCGAACAGCAGCCACATCAGCCTGCGGTGCTGGCCCCCGGCCACCAAGACCCACGGGATGACGTGGTGAACTTAGCCAGCGGCTGTGCCAGCTAAGTCCTGTGCAGCCCAGGACCCCCGGACAAGGGCTCGGCACGTTTTCGTAGCAAGCAGCAGGCAAGGCAGTCCCCTGGCCCTGGGAGCGAGTCCCACTGTGGTCACCGTTCACGTACCGACTCACCTCTGTGTTTGGCTGCAGAAGCAGCTCAGGGCCAGAGGACCGTCTGGTTCGTGCAATTAGCAATGCTTTGTGTTGTTCTCTCCAGAGGGGCAGTTTCTCTTTTCTCACTCTGAGGTAGGACTTCTCACACTCAGCACTGTGGGCAGGTGACCACACGGCTCCTTGTCGTGGGGCTGTGCTGTGAATTGTGGGGTGTTGAGCACCGTCCCCGGACTCCACCCACCAGATGCCAGCGGCACCCCCTCACGCACGCAGCCGTGACACCAGTAACGTCCCCAGACATCAGCAAGCGTCTCTGAAGTTGCACTCAGTGCAGAACCACTGCAGCCCGTAACAAAGTGATTTCCTGCAGCATCGCTCCAAAATAGAATATGTTGCTGCATTTCCCATTAACCAGGTGGCCTCTTCCCGGGGTCGCTCTAAGGAGGGTTTCCTTGTCGGATGGGGGATCGAGTCGGCTGACCTTTGGGGTTCCTACTTGCGATGAGACTTCTGACTCTGCTTTTTCATGTCTGGCGGCTAAAAGGTTTCAGGGCTCCCTCCTCCCTCCTCCTCTGTGCTCCACATCTGGATGAGCTGATGAAAAGCCCAGGTGCCGATGGCAGGTTCAGACCACAGAAGCCCCCGCCCTTGCACGAGAACACTCATCCCGGCCCCACCCCCTCGACACAATAAAAAACAAAAGAATACTTTCTTTTCCTTATACCGTTAAAGACCAGCTTGGGAGGGCTCTCCTGTTCTCCCCAGATAGATGAGCTATATACCGTGTTTCCCCGAAAATAAGATAGGCTCTTATATATATTTTTCCTCGAGAAGACACCCTAGGGCTGAGTTTCAGGGGATGCGTTATTTTCTCCTCAAAGCCTCAGCTTGCAGCACGCACAGGATGGCCGGGACCCGACAGTGGGAGCCGACCTTGTTGGTGGGGCTGCCCGCAACTTTCCGGTCACCTCTGGGATAGTAGCTGTCACGATGGGGCAGATGAGAAGGGCTGCTCTTCGCCTTTACCACTCCGCGACGACATGCATGGGTTGTGCAGATGCGCTGCGTAGCCACGCCCGTCACTAGGGCTTATTTTTGGGGTAGGGCTTCTATTGCGCAAATGCTTAGAAATCCTGCTAGGGCTTATTTTATGGGCAGGTCTTATTTTCGGGGAAACACGGTAGATACATAGGTTTGTGTGAGCCATGGATCGTGTCCTGCACTTTTCGTGTGCGTGCGTGACATCATGCATCTCTCGACATCCAAAGCAAACTCTGGGTAGGGGTCCCTCTGCCTCTACAAGTGACAGTCAAACGCCGTGAAGTCCCTGCGGTAAAGACAGGTGCAATCTGTTCCAGTGCCTTTAAACTCAGGGGTCTGCTCGTGTCGAGGGGACACCTCCTTTCTGACGGTGGCATTGGTGTGGTTTGCTCAGGACCCCGAACATTGACCGCCTGGCAGAGGAAGGCGTGAGGCTCACCCAGCACCTGGCAGCCGCCTCACTCTGCACGCCGAGCCGCGCCGCCTTCCTCACGGGGAGACATTCCTTCAGATCAGGTGGGTGTCGCCGGGACGCCAGAGAAAAGGGAGTATCTGTGTCCACTCACTTTGTTTTGTCCCTGATAATTGGGTCCCGATGGTTGAGCTACAGGGAAAAGCGGTAAGAAGATAGTCTGCCGTTTTGTCATTTTCCTTGAATTTATGTAAAGAGTGTTGCAGTGTATACAGACACACAAAGGTTGTGATTGTTGGGAACTCACAACAAGGCTGGGCCTCCAATTGTGTTTGGCATTTTGTTTTTCTGTTTGAATATTTGAGTCGATACTGAGGTGAAGTCCTAAGTTCACACAGGCTCTGGGTGGGTGCAACAGGCTGACGAAATGCCCCCCAAAGATGTCCATCTCCTAATGACTGGAACCTCTGACTGTGGGACCTTCAGAGGGAAAAGGGACTTTGCGGATGTGATTAACATGAGGATCTTGAGATGGAGAGATTTTCTGGATAACCCACCTGGTTATGGGGTATGGTTATGGGTCAGATGTAATGCCAGGGGTCCTTCTAAGACTGAGGCAGGAGGGTCATAATTTGAAAAGGTCACATGAGCACAGAAGTGAGTTTGGCATGATGCCAGGAAGGAGCCATGAACCAAGGAATGCAGGGAGCCTCTAAAATAATGATAGATGGCAGATAGATAAGATGGATGGATGGATGGATAGATAGGGGGATAGATAAGATACATGGATGAGTGGATGGATGGATGGATGGATGGATAGATGGACTGGATGGATGGATGGATGGATAGATGGACTGGATGGATGAGTGTATAGATGGATGGATGGATGAATGGATGGATGGATAGATGGATGGATGGATAGATGGACAGATCAATAGATGGAATGGATGGATAGGTAGATGGATGGATGGATGGATGGATGAGTGTATAGATGGATGGATGGATGGATGGACTGGATGGATGGATAGACAGATGGATGGATGGATAGATACATGGATGGATGGATGGATGAGTGTATGTATGGATGGATGGATGAGTGCATAGATTGATGCATGGATGGATAGATGGATGGATGGATGGATGGATAGATGGATGGATGGATAGATAGATGGATAGATGGATGGATGGATGGATGGATAGATAGATGGATAGATGGATGGATGGATAGATGGATGGATGGATGGACGGATAGATAGATGGATGGATGGATGGATGAGTGTATAGATGGATAGATGGATGGATGAGTGTATAGATTGATGCATGGATGGATGGATGGATAGATGGATAGATGGATGGATGGATAGATCAATAGATGGAATGGATGGATAGATAGATGGATGGAATAGAAGGGTGGTGGGATAGATAGATGATATATAGATAGACAGATGATGGATAGAGTCTCCCGTGGTAAGGCAGACTGTCTCCACTTGGTCCTATGGACATCTGGGGCTGGATTATTCTCTGTGATGGGGCATCCTGCGCACTATAGCAATCAATAACATACATGGTCCCCGGCCACCAGACACCAGTAGGACCCACCTGCCACCCTCCCCGAGTCATAACAGCCAAGAGTGTTTCCAGACATTGCCTGGCATCCTGTGGAGGGACAGAATCACTCTGGTTGGAAACCACAGCTCTAGCAAAAGTCCAGTAATTCTTCCTGTCTTCTCCACCCACAGGCATGGAGGCCAGCAACGGGTACCGGGCCCTTCAGTGGAACGCGGGCTCGGGTGGGCTCCCTGAGAACGAAACCACCTTTGCCAGAGTCCTGCAGCAGCAAGGCTATGCCACCGGCCTCATAGGTGAGCTGACAGGTGATACCCGTATCTTCAGGCAGTTGGGGAGATCAGTGATCTTCATAGAAAAAAAAAATCTGTGTCCTTCTCTAAATCTGAAGTTGGTTCCTGGCTACCTGATCCCTCTTAAATTGTCCCCAGTTTTGGAGTTTTCTCATGCATGAGTTTTTCTAAAAAAAAAAAATCAAAATCCTAGGAGATTGTCCTCTTTCCTTCTCTGGACACGTCAGTCTTCTTGTCCCCTTGTATCAGAACGCTCTTCGGAGATTATCTTTCTCTAAATGGTCACCCACCATCGCAAAAACCCCCAGAGTTGATAAACGCTGCCTGCCTTTATGGGACAAGCCCAGGCAGGGTCAGAAGCTCCTTCTTTACAAGAGAGGGCGTGTCGGGGATACCCACGTCCACCCTGAGGCTCGACAGTTCGCTGGGAGGACTGAGCATACGGTTGTACTCATGGCTGATTTATTAATATCGCAGCCGCAGAACCACAACCAACTTCAGCTGTGTGCAAAAGTTCATGGCGCGAAACCTCCCCTTGCGTCTCCCAGCTAAGTCACACGGGAGACACCGAATTCCTCCAGAAATGAGTTTCAACAACACACACGTGAAATGCTACCGACCAGAGAAGCTTCTTGGAGATTCGGCACCTGGGGTTATGGCGGGGGCTGGTCACGTTGGCGCCCACTGCATGACACCTACCGAAATTCGAGACCCCAGAAGTAATGCACAAACCACGTTTGTTTTTTTTGTTTGTTTGTTTTGCATATGGTTTAGGCAGTGGGTGGGAATCCCTCTTTGGAGAGCCATTCTCAGACACCAGCCACAGGAGAACCCTGCAAGCCGGTCTTCGCCGCAAGGAGAGCCATCTCAGGCTTGCGTGGTCAGGTCCTTTCTGCACACTCAAATCACCTGACCCATTCCTAAGGGACCGCAACAGCCTGCCGGGCCAAGGCCGTGAGGTTTGCAATGGGGAAGAGTCATTGTTCTTCCTTTTCAAATGCCCTGCTCCTTCAGAAAGCACGATGAGATCCCATCTCCAGGGGCTTTCTCGAAGACATTGTACACACCTACACGCTTACCTGCATTTCTATTTTTAATCCTGAGACACAGAGCAAGTCTTCTTAGGCACCTGAATAGACTGGAATGTTCCATGGGCAGCTCAGGACCATTGGTTGTGCCAGCATGCCTGACACTGTACACACTTGTAGAATATCAAGTAGCTGCCTTTTTATGTATATTGATAGGCAAGTGACATTCCGCAAGGTGTTTAACAGCAGAACCATCTAGGGGGCAACCTTGTAAGACGCATGCCCCAAAAAACCCTTTAACGTTTAATCACTCAACCACAGCTGCGATTCGGCTTCATTCATCAGTCTTCACAGAGTGGAAAGCGTCCGTTTCTATACTAGTATCAAATACGTCCATCCAGCCAGGCGCGGTGGCTCATGTCTGCAATCCCAGCACTCTGGGAGGCCGAGGCGGGAGGATCGTTTGTGCTCAGGAGTTCGAGACCAGCCTGACCAACAAAGCGAGACCCCATCTGTGCAACAAATAGAAAAATTAGCCGGGCGTGGTAGTGCACACCTGTAGTCCCAGCTACCGGGAAGGCTGAGGCAGGAGGATGGCTTGAGCCCAGGAGTTGGAGGTTGCTGTGAGCGAGGCCGACACCACGGCACTCTAGCCCGGGCAACAGAGTGAGACTCTGTTGTATCCAAAAAAGAAAAAAAAAAATACATGCATCACCTTTTCTGTTTCCTATTTTGCTGTTTTTGTACGTTTTCCTTTTCATTTCAACATCCAAACGATCCCGAGGTCATCCATGTAACACAGAGTGTCCTCCACGCGTGTTTTTGCTTAGCCGTTTTGCTTTCATTTCAGGAAAGTGGCACCAGGGCGTGAGCTGTACCTCCCGCGACGATCACTGCCACCATCCGCTGCGCCACGGGTTCGACCACTTCTACGGCATGCCCTTCACGCTCATAGACGACTGCGACCCCGCCAGGCCTCCCCACCTGGACGCCGCCCTGCGGGCCAAGCTGGAGCGGTACACCCAGGCCATGGCCTGGGGGGTGCTGACCCTGGCCGCCGCCAACACCTGCAGGCTCATCTCGGTCCCCCGCAAAGCAGTGGCGGGCGTGGCCGGGCTCACGCTGCTGTTCTTCCTGTCGTGGTATGCCAGCTTCGGCTTCGTGCGGCGCTGGAACTGCATCCTCATGAGGAACCACGACGTCACCGCGCAGCCCATGGCTCTAGAAAGGGCGGCGGGTCTCATGCTAAAGGAAGCCGTTTCCTACATCGGAAGGTAACAGCGCAATCACGTTCTCAAGAGGAGGTGACGTCTCAGAGCATCTGAGTGTCTTGGAATCTTGGGGATCCCGTACGCCGGTCCTCGGGGGAGATGAGTTTGCAGAAATCCCACCTTTTCATAGGGGAGGCTTTTCATAGGGGAGGCTTTCATAGGGGAGGCTTTCCCACACTAGCGTCTCTGCGGTGGATGTCATGTCACGGCTCAGATAGCCTCAAAATAGACACCAGTGTGCCCTATACTGCAGCCATCCTCAACCTTTTTGTCGCCAGGGACCGTTTTCAGAGAAGACAATTTTTCCACTGACCGGGGGTGGGGAGCATGGTTTGGGGATGATTCAAGCGCATTACATTCATTGTGCACCTTATTTCCATTATTATTATGCTGTAATGTATACTGAAATAATTATACAACTCACCATAGGTTGGGAACCGTGGATGTGCATCATATTTTCTTTTGGACAGTTTTATTTGTTGCTTATTTGTACAAATTTATGGAATGCCTATGAAATTTTTTGACATGTATATAATGCATAGTGACCTAGCCAGGGTATTTAGGGGTGTTCGTCACCCAAGGATAACAAATTTTTGCTAAGTGTGGTCACTCTGCTACCAAACAGTGAATTTTTTTTAAAGGAGTTTATTATAAATCCAACTTTTCTGGGGGGTTTGCAGCAGGAAAATTTTTTAGGTTACATAGTTCATAATATTTCTATATAGTCTTCATTCTTCCTTTTTTTTTCTTTCTTTCTTTTTTTTTTTTTTTTTTGAGATGGAGTCTCACTCTGTCCCCCAGGCTAGAGTGCAGTGGCATCATCATAGCTCACTGCAGCCTCCAACTCCTGAACTCAAGTGATCCTCCTGCCTCAGCCTCCCAGAATGCTGGGACTACAGGTGCACACCACCATGCCTGGCCCTGAATTTATTCCTTCCATCGTGCTGTATGTGTGTACCCTTAAACCCGCTACTCTGCATGCTCCTCTCCTCCCCTTCCCCCTTCCGAGTTAGTCTCCGTTCTCTGTTTCTAGTCTAGCTCCGTGAGATCCAATTTTTTAGCTCCTACAGGTAAGCGAGAGCATGTGACATCTGTCTTTCTGTGTCTGGCTCATTTCACGTGACGTAACGCCCTCCTGTTCCATCCATGCCACCGCGGATTGTAGCATTTCGTTCTTTTTTGTGGCTGAATAGTATTCCACTCTGCACAAAGAGACGGCGGTTCGTTCTTTTTTATGGCTGAATAGTATTCCACTCTGCGTAGAGACCACGATTTCTGTGTCCCTGTCGATTGACATTTACGTTGCTGCCGTATCCCAGCCATCGTGAACAGCGCTGCTCTGAACACACCCATGCCGGTCTCCCTGTGACGTGCCGTGTGTCCTGCACCTGGTAAGGGAGCCTTTCTTCTTTCAGACATAAGCATGAGCCGTTTCTCCTGTTTGTGTCCTTGCTGCACGTCCACGTTCCCCTCGTCACCACGAAAGCCTTCCGTGGGAAAAGCCGGCACGGCCTGTACGGCGACAGCGTGGAGGAGATGGACTGGCTCGTAGGTAAGTCAGGGCGTGACGTGGCGGCCTCGCCTCTCCTCGCCCTGGGCCTCAGCACTGAAAGGGTGGTCCTTTTTTTCATTTTTCATTTTATTTTTTGGAGACAGGATATCCATGTGTCACCCAGGCTAGATAGAGCACAGTGGCGCCATTTTAGCCTCCTGCAGCCTCAAACTCCCGGCCTCAAGCGATCCTCCTGCCTGGGCTGAGTAGCTGGCACTAAAGATGTGTTCCACCATGCCCAGCTAATTTTTCTTATTTTAAGTAGAGATGGGATCTTGCTATGTTGCCCAGGCTGGTCTGGAACTCCTGAGCTCAAGTGATCCTCCCACCTGGGCCTCCCGGAGTGCTGGGATTACAGGTGTGAGCCACCGCGCCCCACCCTAATGTAGCATATTTTAAAAAACATGTCCAATGGCAACCTATTGGTTTTTTGTGTTTATTCTGTGTCTTTTTGTATCGGTGGTATCTTGGTCAGCAGCCCTGTGGTCTCGCGACAGTTACCTACGTCCCAACGCTTTGGGATTACATTCATAACCGTGTTCTGGTCCCTTTTGGTGACTTCCTAGCAGGAGGTGACATACACAGAAAAGGAAAGTGTCTCGAGCAAGCGGGCGCCGTCCCATAAACGTGGTCCTGACACTTTCCGTTTTCTTGCAAAGGTGAGATTCTTAACGCCATCGAGGAAAACGGTTTGAAGAACACGACCTTCACGTATTTTACGTCCGACCACGGAGGGCATTTGGAGGCGAGAGATGAACTCGGCAGGCAGCTGGGGGGATGGAACGGAATATACAGAGGTGAGACCAGCAGGTGTCAGGGACAGATGCATGTTTTCCCGAAGGACTCCCACCTTTGAAGGTCCCAGCACAAATAGAACCGAAAAATAAAAAGAGTTTGCTCAGTTCAAGTAGAATCTGTGGAGCACCTGCTATAGACTTAGCTCTACCTGAATGACCAGGGCAGAGAGATCAAAAAGACACATCCCCTTCCCTGAAAGCTTTTGCCTTTTAGTAGAAGAGACAGATGTACAAATAAATAATTAACATAAAATTAAAATGAAAATCATTGTAAATAAGCAGCATGGAGCGACTGCAATTCCAGATTTTCATGTTTCCGTGTTCCAGTATACTAGATCAGACTTAGAGGGAAATATCTTTCTAATGGTACTTGCTATTTATTTATTTTTAACTTTTTAAATTTATTTGTTTTATTTCAGAATATTACGGGGGGAGGGTATAAATGCTTTAGGGGCATAAATTGCCTTTGCACTGCCCAATTCACAGCTACAAGCATGTCCATCCCCCAAATAGTGTGCATTGTACCCGTTAGGTGCGAATATACCCGTCCCCTCCTCCCCAATCCCATCTGCCCAATCCTCCATGAATGTTATTTCCATATGTACACATATGTGTTTATTGATTAGTTGCAATTTGTTGGTGAGTCCATGTGGTGCTTGTTTTTCCATTCTTGGGATACTTCACGTAGTAGAACGGGCTCCAGCTCCATCCAGGATAACACAAGAGGTGCTAGATCACCACTGTTTTTTGTGGCTGAGTAGAACTCCATGGTGTACATACACCACATTTTATTAATCCACTCATGCATTGATGGGCACTTGGGTTGTTTCCACATCTTTGCAATTGTGAATTGTGCTGCTATAAACATTCTAGTGCAGGTGTCTTTTCTATAGAATGTCTTTTTTCCGTTGGGTAGATGCCCAGTAGTGGAATTGCTAGATCAAATGGTAGATCTACTTGTAGCTCTTTGAGGTATCTCTCCGTATTGCTTTCCACAGAGGTTGCACTAGTTTGCAGTCCCACCAGCAGGACTGAGCGGGAAGGAGAGAGAAAGAAAGAGTAAAAGGGAAGGATGGGGGAGACAGAGGAGAGAGGGAGGGAGAGAGACACCCAGAGAGACAGAGACAGAGACAGATGGAGAGGGAGACAGACAGAGTCGAAGCAGCCACAAAGACCCGCGGGTATCCGGGTAAGATTTTGCAAAGTTTGCTGTCCCCGTCATTGGTAAACAGGCTGCACCGTGTGCATGTATGTGCATGTGCATGTGCATGTGCATGTGCATGTGTGTGTGCACAGACCTACGGACACACACCTACAGCCGGGGGTGCGTGTAGCGTGACGGTTTCCTGCAAAAGCCTCACGCTGTCTTCCTCCCGCAGGTGGCAAAGGAATGGGGGGCTGGGAAGGCGGGATCCGCGTGCCGGGGATCCTCCGCTGGCCCGGGGTGCTGCCGGCCGGCCGGGTCGTCACCGAGCCCACCAGCCTGATGGACATCTTCCCCACTGTGGTGCAGCTGGGGGGCGGCCAGGTGCCCCAGGACAGGTGCGTGGTGGGGAGGCTGCCCGTCCCTGGTTTCCGAGAGCTCTTGGTTCGTTCTTTCTTTCACGTTATTGCGGGAGGCGGGGTGACCTGAACAACATGAGAACTGTAAGGAAACCATTCCCGTCCTCCAGTTCAGGGAGCAACATAATGGAACATGACCTCGCCCGATACAATTTAAGATGAAATATTCGGTCATGCCACTCGTTTCCCACGATCTCTAGAATGCTGCACCCCGGCACAACGGCCCAGAGATCGGATCACTGGCGTGGGGTCCTCGTGGGAACATCTCTCTCCCTACCATTCCCTGACATGCGGTCTTGCAGGCGTGTTGGCGAGGTTATGAAAATATGATTTTCAAGATGATTTATCACTTGACACTGGCATATTGTGAAAGAGGCAGTTTAATGCAAGAGAAAAGATTAGAAGTGAGGATTTTGGTAATGATTTGATTTTACTCCCTTTGAAAGTAACAAATACTCCTGCGTAAGGTGTAATTATGGAGGCACCCCGTCTCTAACTCCTTATCCCCCCAAAACCATTTCATTATATTAGTGTCACCGGGGTTCTCCAGAGAGACAGACCAAAAGGATGTCTGTGCATGTATAAAAAATACATATGTGTGTGTCTTGATATATGTATGTATACAAATATGTATATGAAAATATATATGTGTGTACAGGTATAAAATATATATGTGTGTCTTGATACATATATGTATACATATATATAGAAATATATGTGTGTGCATGTATAAAAACATGTGTCTTGATACATAGACATATATATAAATATATGTGTTTGCATGTATAAAATATATATGTGTGTCTTGATATATGTACGTATACAGATATATATAAATATATATGTGTGTGCATATATAAAAATTATATACATATGTCTTGATATATATATCTCATATATAATACAAATACATATGAATACAAATGTATATCATATATATACAATACAAATATATATGCACAAATATATGTATACAAATATATATCATATATATGATATATGTATCATATATAAACGATGCAAATATATATGTATACAAATATATATATTAAGACACACATATATATTTTTTAAGCATAGGGATATGATCTGAGAAATGCATCATTTGTTGATTTCGTCGCTGTAGACACACGCTACAATGCACAGTCTGTTAATAGAAGGTAGAGCCTCCTACACACCCGTGCTATGTGGTACAGCGTGGCCTGTTGCTCTGGGCTGCAAACCCATGCAGCGTGAATGCTGTAGGCAACTCTGACGCAATGGTCAGTATTTGTGTATCCAAACTTAGAAAAGGTAATGGCATTGCGCTACAACATTAGGATGGCTATGACGTCACTAGGCGATAGGAATTTTCGGCTCCATTATAATCTAATGGGACCACTGTTGTATGGGCAAAGTGTCAGTGACCAAAACGTTGTGATAAGGCATGTTGTCTTTCTATGTACAAATATACACAAATATATATGCAAATACACATGCACACACACATATATATATTTATATTAAGAAATTGGCTCACGCGATTATGAGAGCTGACCACGCCAGAGTCCTCAAAGCAGGCCAGGAGACTGGAAACCCAGGCATAATTTCTACATTGCAGTCTGGAGGCAGAATTCCGTCTTCTCCGGGAAACCGCCGTCTTTTGCTCGTAGCGCCATCGACTGATTAGACGCGGACCACCCACATTATGGAGGGCCGTCTCCTTTCCTGAAAGTCAACTGATTGCAGACGCTCATCACATCCACAAAATATCTTCGCAGCAACATCTAGGCTACTGTTAGACCAAACAAGTGGGCACCGTGTCCTAGCCAGGTTGGCATATGAAACGTGACCTTCACTATTAGGGTATAATTAAAAATAAAACAACAGGCTAACAGTGCTTCACCTACAGAAGGAACGTCACTGCATTTCCACGTTAAATTCAGATGAAGGGCTTTTAACGTTTTTTTATTTTTAAAGAAGGTTGTTTGTAAGAAAGCGAGCTCTAGGTCACAGGACCATTGCTGGCTTCACCTGTTCACTTGATTTCCACATGTGACCATGTGTCTTGGAATCTGTTATGATTAAAAGGTAAGAACAGGAGGCCGGGCGCGGTGGCTCATGCCTGTAACCCCAGCACTCTGGGGGACCAAGGCAGGAGGATCGCTTGAGCTCAGGAGTTCAAGACCAGCCTGAGCAAGAACAGGATCCTGTCTCTGCTAAAAATAGAAAAATTAGCCGGGCACGGTGGCGTGTGCCCATAGTCCCCACTACTCGG
>VBSM01003163.1:752550-764029 GCA_008086735.1 Cheirogaleus medius
CCAACACACAGTGTGACTTTCTAAACGGTGCTTCTATGTGGGGCGGGGCAGGGTGGGGAGACATTATTCTGATTACTCGGTCATTCTTGTTTTCCTCTTTCTACTCTTGTTTAACCGAGGCAATCCCGAACTGACTGCCAACGCTCCAACTTCATTTCTCATTTTGATTTTCCAATGAGTGTCTCTGAAAGTGACCGTCACGGATTTCTACACTGTTTAAGGTACTACCCGAAATGACCATTGGGGAGTGTCACTGATTAAGATGCCAGGTTTACCAGTCCAATCAGGACCACAGAATTCAATATACAGTCAAGACAAAAAACGTTTTCTAATTATTGGCCAGGTGCGGTGGCTCATGCCTATAATCTCAACACTCTAGGGAGCTGAGGCTGGATGATCGCTTGAGGCCAGGAGTTCAAGACCAGCCTGAGCAAAAGCAAGACCTCCATCTCTACTAAAAATAGAAAAAAACTTAGCCAGGTGTGGTGGTGACACCTGTAGTCCCAGCTACCCTGGGGAGGCTGAGGCAGGAGGATCCCTCGAGCCCAGAAGTGTGAGGTTGCGGTGAGCTGGGCTGATGCCACGGCACTCTAGCCAGAGTGACAAAGTGACACTCTTGTCTTAAAAATTTTTTTAAATGTTTTCTTTCTAATGATTCTATTGTGCGTAGGTTTATAATGTGATTATAAAAAGCTCCTGGGGAAGAGACACATCTTCAAACCCATTGCGGTCCTCAGCAGGGTCTAGCACGGTGCTCACGGGTGTGTTATGTCTGACTCTGGCGGATGGAACATCCGTGTTAGAGACAGGGGTGCGTGTCACCTGTTCCCAGGTACTCACCAGGGTGTCGGCGTCCAGGAAGACACACTTGCTGTAATGGGTGAGCCTCCAGCAATGCAGCTTGGTGAGGGTGACCCCAAGCTCGGGTCTCTTGAGAAAGGCCAGGTGGACGTAGTCCTCGCTGTCGACCAGATTCACTTCGATGACCTCGTCGAACACCTTGGAGAGGATGAGCCTGGAAAAGGCAGGTGCCGGGTGGCAGGACAGCGGGTGAACACTGAGCTCACGACCACCCACACCTTCAACGGGACACCCCTTTGCTGCTCGCGAACTCGGAACACGGATCTGATTCCCCACGGCCGCTCACTGCCGTCTTCGTGTTCCGTGGCTCTTTGCAGCTACGCACGCTTTCCGCCCACGCCCAAAAACGTAAGCACACTCGAAAGACACGACACATCGAACACAACTGTGCTAAGATGGACTGACTTGCACCATCTCTTGGGAAGGTAGCTTCCCTCTGTGAGAGGCATGAACAGACAGGAGTGAGTGCCGAGCAAGTGGAAACCAACAGGTGTCCGGATGTGACAATCTGCATCGGTTTTGACTTTACGTATTCAAAACCCACATCGTTGTTAGTTGCCTACGAGTTTGACACTCAGAGCTTGAAAGACTGCACTTTGCACAATTTCAAAACGAAATTCGCCTCTGTTCCATTTACTTCTTTGCTGTTGCTTAAACTCTATTTCGACCTAGCCTGGAACATCTTGGGATGACAGAAGAAAAAATTAAGCAAGTGCTAGAAAAACAACAGGGGCGTGTCAAAAGAAGGCAGGGGGCCGACTAGGAGAGACCCCCGATTGTGAAAGCAGAAAGAATATTTGATCAGCAAAATAAACAATAAGCCCGAAGTATGAAATAAATATTCACAAGTCTGCAATGATATAACAATGACATAAACAAATACATGGGAAAGAAGGTCATTTATTTCCCTCTTTAAGGAAAAAAATGGCAAGTTGATCTTACAAAAGAATTCCAAGTTGCTGGGCAAGGTGGCTCACACCTGTGACCCCAGCACTCTGGGAGGCCGAGGCGGGAGGATTGCTTGAGCCCAGGAGTTTGATACCGGCCTGAGCAAGAGCGACACCCCATCTTTAATACAAAAAAAAAAAAATAGAAAAATTTAGCAGGGTGTGGTGGTGTGAGTCTGCAGTCCCAGATACCAGGGAGGCTGAGACAGGAGGATCACTTGAGCCCAGGAGTTGGAGGCTGCCGTGAGCTATGATGACGCCACTGCACTCCAGCCTGGGTGACCGAGCAAGACTCTGTCTCAAAAACAAACAAACAGAAAGACATTCATTTTGAGTAGGCCGTAAAGACTTAAACAAATACATGTTGATTGCTTTCACTGACCCCTAAGAGACAAGAATCTGTGAGAGGCTCCTCTACGTTTTTCCTTTTGGCTTTGTGAGGACAATTTTATAAAAGAATCTAAGTGCTGCAAACACAGAAGGTAGACCGCAGAGAGGTCCCCCAAGAACAAGCGTCTACCCACATGGTCACTCTTTCCTCTCCTCCCTGGCCCACTGAAGTCTTAAACGCAGTGGCTTTAACACGGGGCAGTGTGCACCGTGGCCAAGTGTATTTTCTTCTTTTTTCTTTGTCTTCAGGAAGTCCTCAGGGGCTTATATTATAGGCAAGAGAAAAACACAATGCAAGGATCAATGTGTTGGAAGTATGGTTAAGAGAAGGAGGTATAGCCAATTGTGCTGAAGTCCAATCCTACCACTTAGTGTCTACGTTGAAAGTCTGCTCCAAATAGGCCAATGTTTAACAAGACATTTGCCAACCTAACTGATCATAAACATTCCTAAGAATATTCCTACCGACTTGACATGACTTCAGTTTTTTTTTTTTTGAGAATGCAAAATAAGTATTGATTATTCCTGTTCGGTACCCATTACCGTATATGTGCATCTTTGTTTGCTTCCAGCGTGCCGGGACAAGCCGTGCAAACCTCACGAGTGTCTGCGGGAGTTCTTTACACACGGCGGACGATGACCAACCTTTCCATTATAAATACCGCCATTGGTTGTGTTCCTCGATTCCTCTGCCTTTTACGAAGAATAGTTCTGACTGATAGCAGCTCCCGTCTCCCCTTTTTGTTTTGTTTAATTTAAAAATGGCATTTCCAGAGTTCAGATGAGCAAGACATCCACGGACATCAATGTCTGGAGATATTTTGGGCTGTGGCAACTGCCAGGAGAGGATAATCCTACTGACAGCTGGTGGGCGGGGCCCAGGGACCCGGCTCCTCACCCCAAAGTACACAGGACAGCCCCCCACAGAGTCACCTGGCCCCAAATATCAGCAGTGCTCGGAGCTGAGAAACCTTGATCTGTTTCCTTCTAAGATTTTTCTAAACTTTAAATGTTTACCTTTAGATTCATGATCTATCTGGACTTCATTTTGTTATATGTTTAATTTTTACATTAAAAAGATAGCATCCTTGCCTTTCCCTGACATATTGATATGATGAATTACACTGATACATTGTTTAAATAATAAACTATCTTTGCTGTCTTAGACTAAGCACTAGTTACCTCTCCACTAGAGGGCCAGAGTTGCCTATTTAGTATTCTGTATTTAGGTTTGTTTTTTGTTGTTGTTTTTTTTCGTGCGTACGGAAACATAATCGAACTCACACATCAAGTTTCAGATTTCAAGGTTTTAAGATTATGGCCGTTTTTCAACACACGCGAACACACTGATCTTGTTCTAGGCTCCGAGATCATTTATACAGCATGGGAATTCATTTATCATGGTCGAATGTAACAGAACTTCCCTTAAAATGGCCCAGACACAGGGCCTTCCTACAGGAGAAAGCTTTGAGAATATTCTCAATTTCTCCACTGATTGTGGACTTCCAAAAGTTTTCTATTTCTGCTGATGTCAACATTGGTCATTGCTGGAGCAACATCAGACCACACATCCAGCCTTTCTTTAGAACTTCCAATACTATTAGCAAAAGGTTCTAAATAGTATTTACTTCCACGACCATCCAAATGACTCCTTTTTAAATTTCAGCTTTGTACAATTACGTTTTCTCCAATCAAAGATTTATTTTAAAATAACTCAACACTTGGAGTCATTTCTTATTCCCAATTATTAGTTTTAGGTTTTTTTTTCCCCCTTTATGACTTTCTTCCTACTCTTTGGTTTGTGCAGTATTTTTTTCTTGGTTGTTTTAATTTTAAAAAATATTTGAACTGGATAATTTCTTCACCTATTTAAGTTTTTCTTTCTGATAGCACTTTGGCTACCCTCTTTGGTTTTATAGGTGGCTTTCAGACTGCAGTGAGTTTCTTAGATTATATATAGTTTAAGCTTTCATCTGTTCCCTGAACAAGTTATTTAGGAAAGTGCTTCTTGTTTAAATTGTCTGCGGGGACACTGGGTGTGTTTTTAAATTTGCTTGTTCCTTTTTTAGTGTAGCTATCAAAGTCTGGATTTATTATACCATAGTTAAAGAATATGATGTTCAATTCCTGCTTCAAGTAACATATGAAATGCTTCCTTGTCTCATTAGGATAAAATCAATTTTTCTAAGTGGTTCATGGCTGATGAGAGAAGAGATTATTGTTTACATAATGTATATCATTTAAGGGAAGCCTTATGCATTATGCATTGGATGAATTTATTTGTAATTTGCTTTAAGGACTAGGAAGATTTTAAAAAATACTGCCACATCTGCATTTATCTCCTTTCCTCTGTATATATAATAGATGTTGTTTATATGCTTTATATAATGGTGACTGACATGCAATGATCGTTATATACAGGATCATTACCAGTAAATCTAAGATGTGAATTTTACACTTTATTTTCTAATGCCTCTTGCTTGAATTCTCAGTCAAAAAAAATATATATAATGATCCTTGCATTTTATTTTCCTTCTCTGTGTTATCTGATATCTCTCTATCCTTTATTAAATAAGGATATTGAACAATACGATTCCTTTAAATTTGCATAGCTTCGTAAATATATTTACAACAATTATTTCCTTTCCATACTAGGTTTTCACTTGCTTCTTGTCTTGCTAACTTTCCCTGAAGTTCTGCATTTTGATACAACACTCAGTGAATAACCAACAATTTTTTCTGGAGCAAACTTTCTAAGGACTTTCACGTTTGAGAATCTTCCTGTTGCCTTTCTGGAGAATGACAAATTTGGCTGGGTATAAAATTCTTGGGTCCTAAAACCGTCATTTCATGATCCCAAGTGTTCACTGGTTTCTGACTTTTGACTTTGTCATCTAGATTTTTTTGTTTTAATTTTTCCTTTGCAGGCAAATCTACATTTCTTTTTCTTGTACGTACATAGTAATAGAAATCTTTATCACTACAATTTTAAAAACTCCTCTCTCTTTCGATATATATGTATGTGTGTGCGTTTTCTCATGCTTGGTGATACTCATTTTTCACCTGTTATTTCTCCATCCTGGGGATCCTTCAAGTACATCTTTGGCAATTCAGATTATTTCATTTGTTTCGACCTTCCTATTATTAAATAGGTACATCTCTGTTTTAGAGCTTCCTTTTGTAGATTCCTTTTCTCAGATGTTGGAAAGATACTCGCATTTTCCGTACAGATGACTCTGCAATCTGCACGGCTCATTTTATTAATGATTTCTCTAAAATATTTACTTTAACTCTATTTTTATTTACCCTCAGCATGTTCTCATCTTATTCTGTTCCCATTTGACACAGCCAGAGCCTTTTCAACCCACCATGTGGTCCTACCTTATTTTTAATCAATGTGTTTATGCTTTCCTGAATTTTATTAAAAGTGCACCTCGGATCTTTTTTTTTTAAGACAGAGTGTTGCTCTGTCACCTGGGCTGGAGTGCCGTGGCGTCAGCCTAGCTCACAACAACCTCAGACCCCTGGGCTCAAGCGATCCTCCTGCCTCAGCCTCCCGAGTAGCTGGGACTACAGGCACGCGCCACCACGCCCGGCTAATGTTTTCTATTTTTAGAAACAGAAAAGAGCGGAGTCTCGCTCTTTCTCAGGCTGGTCTCAAACTCCTGACCTCAAGTGATCCTCCCGCCTCGGCCCCCAGAGTGCTGGGATTATAGGGAGAGGCAAAAACTGTTTTCCAAGTTGCGTCTAACTCACGCACAGAAAACAATATAAAATAACACATTTTTTCGTGATATTAAAAAGGGTCGTTTTGTTTTCAAAGTTTTTATTCTATTTTGGTAATAAAACACCGTGGCCCCAAGGAAAAAAAGATTTTTTTCTAGCATGGCCGTCCCTGTGTTAAACCTGAACCCCTAAAGCTGGCCAAGCTAACTGTTCACATCACTCATGTAGTTATTTCTGGGGGGACAGGGCCAGACAGCCCTGCCAGGTGAAATCCCAGTTCTTTCCTCCGTGGAACGAATCTATCCGCCCGGATCTGACGTTGCTTTCACCCCCTCGTGCAGCTTCCATTCCTGGTACTGCCTGGAACCCTAAGTGGGACAGCCCCTTCCCGGAACGGCCGTGCCCACGCTGGAAATAGAACCCCGCGCACCTGTCTCAGGGATTCCGCAGAACACCTGCGTTTCTGTCCGCAGCACTGTTCGCTCTCAAAGCCAACACCCAGAACATTCTTGAGAAAACAACCCAACAAAAAGGCTGCCTCTCCTCTTGCCTCACTCTGCCTGTCACCTCCCAGAAGATCTCCTCTGACCTCCCAGGGGGAGAAAGGCTCTTCTGCGTTCACCTGCGTGAGAACGGACACACAAACCGGGCTTTCCTCAAAGCCGCTCACCTGCTACCGCCAGGTGAAGGACGGTCACGCTGCCCAGAACCTGCGGCCCAAGCTCCGCCAAGAAGCAGGTGTGGGGTCTGTTCTCCCAAGAGCTCCCGACTCCTTGAACCTCTGCTGTTTTGAAGGGGCGCCCTGCGCAACACCTGCCCTCACCTCCTCACCACTCCGGCCACATCTGCACCGGGGCCACGCAGAGATGCCACCTGCCCCATTCCCGTCCTGCTGCAGGGCTCTCGTTGGTGACATCTCTGGCAAATTTATGCGCAATCTAGAGGAGACAGATAAAGGAGACAAAGCTCCTATCTCCAAACCGTCTTGCAATTACGGCCAACACTCTTTTCATGCCTGCCACCCTTGTGCCCAAGTCAGGACCCGAACGCCTTCCCCGCGCCTTCCCTGGGCTCTCACAGTCTGGGCAGAGGTTCAAACTCCACGAAGCAACCCCGAATCCTACATTTACATCACTAACGCAGACTCTCCTCCCGTCTGTCCTCCCCATCTGTCACCTGCAAGAGAATTCTCTTTATTAGGAAAAAGAAGAAAAGAGGAGAACATCCTATTTCCTCTTCTGCCAACCAGGAGCGTAGCTGTTCCCTCGGGAGGCTGAACCGAGGTGCCGTCGTTCCAACCTGGGAGCATCCGGACGAGATAAATCATCTCCCGAGCGAGCTGTCAAAATTCACGGTATCCCTGAAATGCTGTCTACTGTCTCTCTACAAATGGGAAACTCCCGGGCCAGGCGTTCATGCGTGATCCGCTCTACGGAACAGGCGCGCCGAGGGACTTGGGTGTCTGTGCGTGAATGTGCCGCTTGGAGACGCAGACATCCTTATGGGTCTCGTTATGGAGTGTCCGCGAGTCTCCCAGTCAAACCCTACGCCCGGGGCGATTTCCAGCCAAGCCACGTGCAGCCTCCGATCCTAACTCCCTGGCTCCCAAAATGACCCATTTTCCTTGTCACCTTCCCAGGAAACAAGCCTGGCTTTCCCAGACCTCATGCTGGGCTCCCCTGCATGCTCTCCCCACCCACGTCCCCCACTCTGCTCCTGCCGACCCTCACGCCCTGCCCATTTAACAGGGTCTGACGCCGTTAGAACTCACTACCTCCCGTCACCGGGAGCAGGTGCAAAAGTGAGGCGCCGAAGCACACAAGAGATGTGGCGTGGACGGGGTCTTGGCTCTCCTACACCTGCCCAGGGGGTCTTGCAAAACATACAAGGACAGCACCCAGCCCCGCAGGAGCCAGGAGTCGTGAATGAGCAGGCATACGTCAGCGTTTATCCTGGCGGCCACCCGTTTGCGTTGCCATCGGGCTATCCTGGCTCTGGGTGCCCAGGAGACCCAGTCGATGTGGACAGCTGCTTGTCCTTGGCACTTGGGCAGATGCCCCAGATCTGACACACACACACACACACACACACACACACACTACTATGTTTCCCATTCTGCCTGGCTGGCATCCCCTCCTTCCCCGGCTGAGTGCCCGACATCCAGCCATTCCTTTGCATACAAACCAAGACACAGTCTTTTGCGCGTCGACAGTGTATTTCTCAGATTGTGAAATAGCTGCTCATTTAAAAAATATCTGCAGCCGGGCACGGTGGCTCACGCCTGTGATCCCAGCACTCTGGGAGGCCGAGGCGGGAGGATCGCTTGAGCTCAGGAGTTCGAGACCAGCCTGAGTAAGAGCGAGACCCCCGCCTCTGCTGAAAATAGAAAAATTAGCTGGGCGTGGTGGCGTGCAACTGTGGTCCCAGCTACTCAGGAGGCTGAGGCAGGAGGATCACTTGAGCCCAGGAGTTCCAAGCTACAGTGAGCTGTGATCATGCCACTGCACTCCAGCCTGGGCAACATAGTGAGACCCCATCTCTACAAAAACTAGAAAAATTAGCTGAGTGTGGTGATGCACACCTGTAGTCCCAGCTACTCAGGAGGCTGAGGCAGGAGGACGTCTTGAGGCCAGGAGTTTGAGACCAGCCTGGGCAACATAGCAATACCCTGTCTCTGCAAAAAAAAAAAAAATTTTTTTTTTTTTAATTATCCAGGCATGGTGGTGTGCACCTGCAGTCTCAGCTATTCAGGAGGCTGACGCAGGAGGATCACTTGAGCCCAGGAGCTGGAGGTTGCAGTGAGCTGTGATGATGCCACTGCACTGTAGTCTGGGCGACAGAGCAAGACTCCGTCTCAGAAAATAAACAAAAGACAGAAATCAAGAGAAACAAAGAATTACACCTCAAACCTAGACATCTGGGCAACAGGACAACAGAACACCCGTGCACTGCCACCCAGAGTGTGTGTACTTATACAGACTCACATTTTATCGAAAACCTTCAACAGAAAGACACATACCCAAGAGGAAACAGAGACCAGTTCTGGAAGACGCCTTGGAAGACGCTACTGACCAACCCGCGTATGAAGTTCTATCACTCTCAACCTAACTTGAATGACGGCCGCCTTTCAACGTTTTCTTTTACTTCCTTCCTCGCTCAGAAAAATCTTGACATTTGAGTTTCCAAAACTGAGAGAAGGAACAGTAACCTTAAACAATTATTATTATTTTTTTAGGTGTTCCAAAGTCGGCCCCACACCGTGTCAGGTGTCTCTGCTTTCATCGTGATTTGTAAGTATTTTACAAGTGTCAGACGCCCCCCGGGAGGGCTGTCCAGGCTTACAAAGGAAGGTGATCAGTCGTCAGGACTCTTCCTCAGACCTGGAGGAACACAGGTGACCTTCCTTCTCCCAGGGGCAGGAGACCACGGGGCGCAGGGGGCACCTGCCGGTCTTACCTGAGCGGGCCGGACACCTGCGGCGTGATCAGCACCACCAGCCTCCTGGTCAGTCTGTGGCTCCTGAGCGACTGCCCCAGCACGAGGGCGCCCTGACAGTAGACGTCATTGGTGGCCAGAGTGACAAAGGCCTGGTCAGCCACTGGGAAAATCAACAGAAACACTGGAGTTACATTCCTCAGGGACTCAGAGGAGGATGGGGCCAGTGGATACCTCCTGTCCTCTCTCAAGAGCCACCAGTCCTACTGAGGACACTATGCAATATTCCAATACGTCCCCAGGTGACACGTCCCCAGGTGACACGTCATACACACCCTTCCATTCGAACGAAGCAAAAGCAAAACAGAAGAACGCTTTCAGACAGGGAGATTTGCATGAGCCAACTGCAGGGTTTCGCCCGGGGCCACGCACCATGTAACGCGTAGGTTACGGGGTGTTGGCGTGAGTTGCCTGCGCACCACAGGGCCCCCTAGAGGGAGAGATGTGTGAGTTACGTACGCTTCACGAGGCCCCAGGCTCGAAGCCATTGTGAGTTACATACAACTCACGTGGCGGTTAATGTGTTAAATTCTGCATACACCAGTTGTTTAAATGACATCGATTCAAGGATGTAGGAGGCGGCAGTGGAGATGGAAAACTGTATTGTTTCCTCCACCAAAATGTTCTCGGTTTCCTAACGTCTCAGTAGGAGAGAAAGAAACTATCTACCAATCCATCACCTATGTATGTATCACCCATCCATCCATACATCCATCCATACCTACCTATCATCTATTAATTATCTATGTATCTATCATCTATCTATCTATATATATATATATATACATATATATATATGTATTTTTTTTTTTGAGACAGAGTCTCACTCTGTTGCCCTGGCTAGAGTGCTGTGGCGTCAGCCTAGCTCACTGCAACCTCAGACTCCTGGGCTCAAGCGATCCTCCTGCCTCAGCCTCCTCCCAAGTAGCTGGGACTACAGGCATGTGCCACCATGCCCGGCTAATTTTTCTCTATATATTTTTAGTTGGCCAATTAATTTCTTTCTATTTTTAGTAAAGACAGGGTCTCACTCTTGCTCAGGCTGGTTTCAAACTCCTGACCTTGAGCGATCCTCCCGCCTCGGCCTCCCAGAGTGCTAGGATTACAGGTGTGAGCCACCGAGCCCAGCCTATCATCTGTATATTGATAAGCTACCTAGCTATCAACTCTCTACTTATAATCTATCCATTATCTATATATCATCTATCAATTATCTACCTATCCATAATCTATCGAACACCTATCTGTCATCTCTCATCTATTATCATCGTCCATCTACGTAGCTATGTATTTATCTATTTATTTATATGTATCATCCACCTATACACAGTCTATAGATTATATATGTATCTCCATATCATCATCATGTGTCAGTTTATAGGGTGTTTTTTTTTATTTTGGTTGAAGAACTGAGTTTACAAAGATAATAACGGTGACTACGATTCATTTGGATATTTCCAAAGGCCTGAGCTCAGATCGAAGCTGCTTTCCGAGAATAGCTCTCAGAGCCCCGTTCATTCGTCTGAAGTGAGACTGGACCTGCTCTTCCGTCCGTAAGCAGAGGAGAGATCCCAGAGAAACCAAACACTCCCGATGAGTGTCGGCAAACCCAGAGCCGGTTGAGGCAACGGTGCTGTCTGAGCTTCATCCGTGATCCCGAAAATCAGACAACGCCCCAAACAAAACCAAACCTCCAGCCTTCCCGGGGCTTCTCTGACCCAGACCTTAATGGAAAGGTGGGGGCAGAAAGAGCCACCAACTGGAAACCCTGCTGTGGAACCCTACGTGTGGACGTATTTCTGAAAAGCACAGTGAGCCTTCCTACACATCAAGACCCGACTCCCTTAGGGAGCTGCCTTTCCATGCAAACCTTTAGAAGCATTAGCAGAAATGTCATGTGACACAAAACGCACCATGTCAAAGTAAACCATTCAGTGGCACCGATTTCACGTCACACGTTGTTGCAACCACCACCCCTTGCATCTGGTTCCAGAACATTTTCAACACCCCAAAAGAAGACCCCACACCCGTTTGCAGCCACGCCCCCATTCTCCCCTCGC
>VBSM01003163.1:788210-802548 GCA_008086735.1 Cheirogaleus medius
AAAAAAAAATAAAAAAGGAAGAAGAAATGAAATTATTGTTTCCATTTGAAGTACCCCCTCTCCCTATTGCATGCCTTGTATCAGACTGGGTGGAACACCTGGGCCAGCACCTGGCATGGCAAAGGTGATGGATGTGTGGCTGAACCACAAATGAGGCTGCCGTGTTAGGTGGAAAAGAATTGTCACAGAACAAAAGAATCTGCTCTATGTCTGACAGTCTCTCCTCACCCTGCCTCCTGGGGGGAGCCTGCCTTCTATTGTTCCCCTCCCTGTGTCCCTACTCTCTGCAGTGTGACTTGGTAGCATTTCCCATGGAGAGAAGAGTCCACGTCTTCATCCCAAGAATCTAGTCTTTGGCCAACACACTGCGGCAGAAGTGGAGCTGAGCCACTTCTAAGCCAGGGCACTCTTGTCTTCATCATCTTAGGATCCTGCCTGGCTGTCGTGTGATCCAACCTGCCCTGGCCTCCTGGAGGGACATGAGAGCCCACAGGAAGCTGAGCTGGTCTGTCCCACCTCTGGCCCCAGATACATGAGAAGACCCAGCCAACATCGCCACGTGGCCGGCCAGACCTGCAGCCGACCACTGACAAGGAAGCGAGTTCAGAGGTCATCAGAATGGATGGTTTTAGCCCAAATTGTTGACTCACATAATTGTGATCACAATAAATTGTTGTTTCCAGCAACTAAGTTTTGGGTTCTTTTGTTACGCAGCATAGCGGACTGATACATGCCTCTTTCCTCTCTGCCATCCCATACAAATCAATACAAGTATGATCAATTCTCACTGCCAAATTGGCCCTCTGTACTGACCTCTTTTTTCTACCTCCCCTGCATGGACTCTAACTCAGCTGGTCTGTTCATCTCCCTCCCACAGATGAACTGTTCTTAAAGCCAGTCTCCCGGAGTCTTAGCAGCCTCAGATCTGTTCTTTACATACGTGTGAATAGGGGCAGTCTCTTTCCTACAAAGCTCGCATGAAGTGCAGGCTCCACCAGCTCCTCACCTGGCCAGCTTTGTGTGCTGGTCACAGACAGGGGAGTCACCGTGATGCCTGGAGAGGTCTGAGGACCCCCAGCCATCACTCAGAGCCTTGCTCAGAAAGCTAAGAGGCATCTTCTAGAGAGAACACCAACCCTTGCCTCCCCTCTCTCTGAACTCCCGTCAATCCCACTCTGAACGTCAGACAGCCTGGTTCAGAAGCTTCGTTACACGCAAAAACACTACAAGTGCTCCATGGAAGTCGTGAGGTTGGGATCACACAAGCCTGCACGGCCCCTTCCCCAGAGATGTGCAGCAGCACGCGTTTATTAACAATCGGGACGGCTGAGTTGGTCAGTTACCTTGGGGGTTGCCGTGGGTCGAATGTTCGTCTCCACCTGCGAGGGGAAAAGGACACACTCATGAGTTTATTGAGCAGGACTCACTGAGCGCCTTCTACGGCCGAGCATTGCTGAGCATGAGAGAATGCACGCAGCACACAAGAATCCCTGTTTTCACAGGATTTGCATTCTGTCGGGGAGGCAGGACAGGCAGGTAGTGCAGGGAAGGAGCAATGTGCATGCACGTGCCACGTCTGACGGGGGTCGGGGACGGGGACCTACAGGGAGGAGACAGGCAGCTTTCATTTCAGGGGATTATACACGTGCAACACACACAGGCAGACAACCACATGAAGAGGATGCATGCATGCACATACCCACGGGCAGGCATGCACACTCATACACGCAACACACAAACACACACAAGCACATGCATGTACAACACAGGCGGGCACATGAAGAACACATGCATGCATAAACCCACATGCATACTCACACCCATGCAACATGTAAATACAAATGTAACACACATTCAAACACATGCATACGTATGTTCAAGACAGACACACACATGTGCATGGACACACATATACACACAACACAAGCTCACAGGAGCACACATGCACATTCACATATAGGCATGCATGCACACATGATGTTTCACATATGTTCATGTGAATGCATGGACGCATATACAAATGTGCACACGTGCATGCACACAGACAAATGCATCCATGTTTTTATGTGCATACTTGCTCACATGCATGTATACACAGTCCATGTGCACACATGCACACACATGGAAATCCCCACACGGGAAACATGCACACATGTGCAACACTAGTACAAATGTACACACATGCATAATCCACATACACACACATATAAACATGCACACAGAAACATGTGCATGCACACTAGCACTCCACATATGCACACAATGATGCAAAATCCACATGCACATGTGCACACATGCATACATGTGCATACACACAACACACAGACACACCCGTGTGCAGACACATATGCACATATGCATGCACACAAACAATAACACCCGTACATGGGCCACAGTTCCTTTCACGAAATGAAGGCTGCGTGGCATGCAAGTCACCCCCCCCCCAGCAGTGCCGATGGATGAACACACGGTAGGGGGCTGGGGGGTCACTCAGTGCCTATGCACGGATAGCAGCACCAACTTCCCAACAGCACCCAGACAGCGTGCTAGTCTCTGCGGTAGCAGCGCCGTCCCACACACAGCGAGCGGGACGCAAGTCCTTTACCATAAGTGTTGCCGTAGGGGGGGTTGGGTCTATAGCCACCTCTCCCTGCAGGACGGAAAAGAGGCCATGAGACACACGCCGTCGCCCGGGAGGTCTCGGCAACCTCACAGAGGCAGGACAGCGGGTCAGCACCCCTGAAGCTGGACCCCCTACAGGCTGCAGAGATTCCAACGGGGCGTCCCACACCGGGGAAGGAGCAGGGGTGTCCTGTGGCCCCACAGAGCCTGCTGCCGCCCCGAGGCGAGGCGCGCTAGGAGCACATCCCCGAGGGGCGGGCGCCCGGCTCAGACGTGCAAATGCGTTTCCTCTGAAGTTGAAAAGAAAACTACACCCGGTGCTGGCAGACAAGAGAATCCCATGAACACACACACCGTGAGCGGTGGCTACAGCCTATAAAAGTCAAATGAGATCTCTCTGTGCTTCCTTCTCGTGTCTTAAGAGCAATTCTTAAAGACAGATTTGGGATTGAAAAGTCAAAACGCTCGGTGCTGATTTTGAAGTGGGATCATTTATGTGGGTATTATTTAAAGATGGAGGAATGTTTTCATGAAATGGCTCTTGTAAGCGCAGGGTGGGTGTTACGGGCTGAATAATGTCTGCTCCAGTGCAGACGTCGGAGCCCTGGCCCCCAGCACCTCAGACTGTGGCTGTGTTTGGAGAAGGGTCTTTAAAGAGGTGACTAAGGTAAACTGAGGTCACTTGGGTGGGCCCTGGTGTCCTCATAAGAAGAAGAGATTAGAGGCCAGGCGCAGAGGCTCACACCTGTGATCCCAGCACTCTGGGAGGCCAAGGCTGGAGGATCACTTGAGGTCAGGAGTTTGAGACCAGCCTGAGCAAGAGCAAGACTCCGTCTCTACTGAAAATAGAAAAGTTAGCTGGGCGTGGTGGTGTGCGCTTGTAGTCCCAGCTACTAGGGAGGCTGAGGCAGGAGGATCGATTGAGCCCAGGAGTTGGAGGCTGCTGTGAGCTATGACGATGCCACTGCACTCTAGCCTGGGCAAGATAGTTAGACCCCAATCCCCCCCAAAAAACAAATAGAAGTAAATAAAATAAGCAGAGGAGATGAGGACACAGACACACACAGCGGGACGACCGCGTGAGGACACAGGGAGGAGACGGTGTCTACACACCAAAGAGAAAGGAGAAGCCACTTCCAGGAGGGAGGACAGAATCAGGGCCCACCCTCCTGTGCCACGTGAGCTCAGCCCTGTGCCCTGGATGCTCTGCAGGCAGCAGGAACACGCTAAACATGCTTTGCCACCTTCAGGAAAGAGCCGAGTGACTCACGGCGCCACACCTGGCTGCAGCCGGCTGGCACCTCAGGGCTCATGCAGAGCCTGACTCAGCCTCACCGTGCTCAGGGCAGGGGGCTGGGGTCCCGGCAGAGAAAGGAGCAGAATGGTCTTTTTCAAAAACCAGACTTGAAAATGAGCACTGTGCCCCCCAAATCTGGACTATGGCCCCTGAGAACCAGAGGAGCTCTGCCCAGCTGCTGTTTGCACTCCTCCTCCCCGACCTGCCCGTCGTGAGCAGCGATGTCTTGCAGCCGTTTTGCCCCCAGGAGACCACAGCATCAGCCCGGTGAGCTTTGATCCACCCCTGGGGGAGCCTGAAACACCCCCACCACCACCATTCTGCTTCAGGAAAAGCAGGGCGGACCTAATTTCCTGGGAAAACAGGAGAGAGTATCCGGGCTTTTCGAGAAAACCTCCGAGTGACTCATTTCCTTCTAACTCATGAAAACTGCAAAGAGCAAAAGAACACGCTCCCGGGAGCCTCCTCACTGCGGGAGAATTTTCAGAGAATCCTGAGCGGGGTCAACGTTCCCTCATTGCCAGGCTGCAGGGACGTGGGGGCATCTCACAGTAACACGCTCCGTGGACAGTTCCTGACGCCAGGTTACAGCTACCGTGTTTCCCCGAAAATAAGACAGGGTCTTATATTTATTTTTCCTCAAGAAGACACCCTAGGGATTATTTTCAGGGCATGTGTTATTTCTTTTTTAAGTATGGTACAACCATCTACGTTTATTCAAATAGAGTGAAGTCGTCTTCTTCTGGAACATCGTCATCACTCTCCAAACCCCGAATCCCATCCTGAATGTCTTGCGACTTTGTTACCTTTAGAACCATCGGCCCCCATCTCTCATGTCCAGCGGTAGAGCTCTCACGGGGCAGATGAGAAGGGCTGCTCGTGTTCTTGACCGCTCCGCGACGACATGCACGGGTTGTGCAGATGCGCTGCGTAGCCAAGCCTGTCACTAGGTCGGGGTAGGGCTTCTATTGCGCAAATGCTTAGAAATCCTGCTAGGGCTTATTGTATGGGTAGGTCTTATTTTCGGGGAGACACGGTACCTCCCACCCTGACGCCTCTCTGTCCTGCAGGGAGGGAGTTACGGGCAAGGGGCCACCAACAGGGCCACAGACACCCACCCTCCAAGCGCACATTTGAGAGCCACGTTTTGCCTCTGTTTTGCAAAACTGAGCTCCTGACAACGCCTGCTTCTAGAGGCGACTAAAACTAACGAGACCACAGCTGGCGAAAGGACTCCCTGTGTCGCAAACACTCGGAAAAATGTTAGTTTGGACCAAAAAGACAGTTACTCGATTTGCAGAAGGTGGGCAAAGCTCCCAACCAAAGGCAGACGTGAGAACAAAGATAACGGTTTAAGATGGATCCATCGTGTGTTCGGCGGCTGTTGCTCTTTTATTTTTCCCCCAAAGCTTGCTCCCAATGAAAGGGAATTTCGGGATGGGAGGATTTCTGAGAGTTTCAAGGTTCTCTGGTCTCTTTGAGACGATCTCATCAAGAGAAGAACCTGTTTGTGGTTCCTGTTGTTTAATTCCGGGTGTAACGGCCAATATATGTTGTTTTCTGCGTGAAGGAAGTGAGTTGCATTCCCAGAGAATTTCCAATTTGTTGCACGGTCTCCATCTACCTAGTCTTGGGGTTCTCTGTTGTCTGTTTCTACCTAAGCAAAGGGGTGTGTGTGTTTGTGTGGCTGCACCTTCCTCCTGGGGACAGACACGGGAGGACCCAGCTCAGAGCAGTTCTCAGAAGACCAGACACCAATAGAGAGACCGGCCACCGGACACCCCAGGTACAAGGCAGGAGATGGACAATTAGGAGCCCTGGAAATCCCGCCCGTCCTGCCCAGCCTCCCAAAAACCACATGCCCAAATTTGGGGTTACCGTATGAGTTGCCGGAGCTGTCATAATTGGGGTATCCGCCACCACCGCCGCCACCGCCGCCGCCTCCTGTTGGACAGAGAAGGTGCCGTTGAGGGGTGTCCAGCAGGCTTCAGTCTGTCTGGCTCACTGGGAGTGACAGCAAGTCACCTGCCCCCAGGACAGCCCCAAAGAGCAGCCCCCGGGGATGGTCAGGGAGGCCCCATCCGATCTCCCTGTGGAGAAACTCCCGCCAGGACTGAGCTGTAGCTATCCAAATAACCTTGCCTTCCTGGAACAAACATTTGCCCCGAGAGCTCCACATTGAGGCACTCAAGCTGCTCCGGCAAGTAAACGTAAGTGGGACCGGCCACCCCAGTGCAGAATTTCCCCTATCAGAAGGACGCCCCCGCTCACGTTCCCAATCATCAATGTTCTCAGTTTCTCCTTATTAAGAACTAGTTATTATTTTTTTTAATGATCATTATTGTGATAAGCTCTAACACAAAGCTATTATTTTTTCTTTGCAAGGAAACACTTCGGAAAAGATGACCGGACGAGATCTGCTTGTCCAGGTCACCTCGCTTTGCAGGGTTTCGGGACAAGCCTTGAACCTCATGTGCAATGAAACTGCAGAACTAAGTACACCCGAACCCCACATGCTCGAAAATAGGGCTGAGAGTGTTACACGGTCCAGCCCACCACTGCGTGCATTTGTCTCGTGTTTCCTGTACTTTCATTTGTTCATGAAAGACTCTTTGTAGGCATTCACCTTCCAACTGGAGAGAAAACTCCTTATTAAAAGTTTGTTATATACGTCTGTCTGTGTATATAGAGATATAAAGCTATGCATGCACACACATATACCTAAAGGTATACATACATTTACATATAAAGGGACTTATACGTACACATACACAAAGAAATACACATACATGTATAAAGGTATAATATACATGTATATATAATGGCATATAAACATATTTAAAGGTATATATTTGCATGCATATATACAAGATAGAAACATGTGTATATGTATAAGGCATGCATATATACATATATAAAATGTATACATATATAAAGGTATGTATATACATATATAAAGACATTCATATACATATAAAAAGATATATACATATGTATTATAAAGCTATATATAAAAATATATACACATATAAAAGTATATACATATATAAATATATATGTATTTACAGATATATACATATACACATATAAAGGTAGACACCTTTACATATAAAAAGGTAGATATATATACATATATAAAGGTACATAGGTAAATACATAAACAAATATATACATATAAAGATATATACCTAAGTATGTATAAAGGTATATATATATTTATATACACTCATAAAATATATATAAGCATATTTGTATATGTATATATAAAAATTCATATAAACATATATACATGACACATAAAGGTATAATATATATAAGTATGTATATACACGTATATCAAGGTATGTATATGCATATATAAAGGCAGGAATGGACGTATATAAAGATATATGTAAATGCATGTATAAATACACATAAAGTTGTATATATATATAAAGGTTTATACATAGGTGTATGTATATATATGCACATAAAAAATCTACACATTATATATAAATGTATGTATACACATAAATTACAAAATATATATACACACACATAAATATAAAGCTATATATAAATTTCTAACACGTTGACTGCCACACTAGGAAAAAAAATGTTTTTCCTTGGGGCCATGGCGTTTTATTACAAAAATAGAATAAAAACTTCCAAAACAGAACAATCCTTTTGAATGTCATGAAAATGTGTTATGCTTTATCATTTTCTGTGCATGATTGATATGCAGCTTGGAAAATAGTCCTCGCTTCTCCCAAGGTAGAGACGTGTGAGTTACATACGCTTCACCAGGTGCCGGGCTCAAAACTAGCGTGAGTTAAATACAACTCACAGGGCACTTCATGTGTTCTATGCACCCCCCCCCACAGATTTCTCAGCACGCATATACGAACACACGTCTGTACACGTGTTAATGTACACGCACACCCACACATACCCAAGTCTGTAGAGAAATGACCACAGTTTCGCCATGGAATTCCAAGCTCCATCTGCTCTTTTTCCCGTTTCCTGCGTAAACCTCGAGGGGTGGACAGGTGCTCACACCCCGAGCCCCACAGAACCGCAGCGGGACCCTGTCTGTCCTCATCTGCGTCCGCCGAGGCCGGCGCTGCCCCGGGGCTGGGCGTCCCTCCCCGGAGACCTCAGGCCCGTCTGCCCACCCAGCCTCTCCAGCCCAATCCGGGGTCCCCCTCCCCGAGCGGCCGGGCCCTACCTGCAGGCGGCCTGGGCCTCGGCCTGGGCGGGTAGCGTCCGTCGTTGAGGTCCACGTCGTTGAAGTAACCTGCGGGGCAGAGCGCGCAGCACTCTTGACTCAACCTCCCCAAAGGGCCCCTCTGGCCCGTGTCTGCGTCGGGGACACTTGGCTACTTTATGGACAAGAGGATTCTGACACCAGCGGGCTTTTTCTGGGGCGCCCGTGGGCACCAGGAATCAAGTCACCGCGTCCGCAGGGGGCAGGTGCAGGGCCCGGACCACCTGCAGAGGCGTCTTGCGTTGCGCGTCTGCACAACCACTGGAGTTATCTCCTGCTCAGAGCCCTCGTGGGGGCTGACCCCAAGCTGGGATGACGCCCGCTTACGACCTGGTATCCTTGCGCTGCCTGGCCCGCTCCCTCTTGAAGGTCCAATGCACCGCCCCTAACTCTTTCCCCGGATCCCCTAGGCGCCTACAGCTCAGGGCCTTGGAGCGCACCGTCCCTGATAGATACTGCACGTGTCCAAGCATTTCTCCCTGCTCAGCGCCTCCGGACACGTGAGTCCCCCTTGCTTCCTCCCCACGCACCAATTATGCCCCCCGCGAGAAGGGGTGTCCGGACACCCTCAGAATCCACCCTGCGAGAGCTTTCTCAACAGTCTCCCAGCGCTGGCTCCCAGCCTCCCTTCCTAAATCATCTTTCGCTGCCCTGGTAACGTTCCCACGGGCGCGTTCACCAGCCTCCCCTGCCTTCCAGGGGCGCGTGTTCCAGAGCCAGCTGCTTGGATCCAAATGAGATCCAAGACGACTTCCTTCCCACCATTCCTGAGGCCCACTATCACATCTTGGACTCTTGTCTTTCCTGTTGGGTCCGCACAAGAATCATTTTCTCTTTGGGATCTCTAGGAAATCTAGGTGGACCCTAGTCATCCTGAGGGTGAGAAACTCGCCAAGGAGTTATTCAATGTGTAAAAGGCAAAACGTGGGGACTTCATGGAATGCCCGGGTTCTGATCGGACTCCTTGCAAAATAATCTCTGTCCACAAGCAGCCGGTCGTTGGCCTTGGAAATTAGAATTTTAAGTCATCACACACAATAAATGACATCCAGACACTTCTGAAGTGGATCTTGCCTTTTAAGAAGTGTCCATCACAGATAAATATTCTCCGTCCAATTCACGGAGACCTATTTCCAAGAAGGGGAGACTGACTTCCTGGGGTGCAGGGGAAATGGGCTTAGATCTGTTCCTTAGATTCCAAGAACCTACGTTCCTGTCTCCCCGTTCCAGATCTCGGGTTTCTTGACGACTAACCCGGTTTCTCTCTGGCTATGGAGTTGAGTGAGTGAAACTTCCAGGGAAGTTCCAGACAGGGGATAAGAAGGAGCTCAGGAAATTTCACCCCAAAATATGACTCCTTGGTGGAAAGAATATTTTGAATCGCAGGACCCTCGAGATCAACAGAGCATGGCAGGGGGCCTCCCCTCTATCTGCACCCTAACCCTAACCCTAACCCACACTGACCTGACCCAAAGGTCAAAGGGTACAACTGGCTTTCATTCCTCTCTCCCTGTTATCTCAATATTTTGCAGGGAAAGATTAAGAATGCAACCAGAGCAGGCCCAAGTCGTTTAAAACATAATACCTGTCTCTCAGGTTAATGCACAAGTCAATCTGTTCCCCATCCATTCATCCTCCCTAGCAACCCCTTAGCTCCCTACCCACCTCATTTCCCCCCTCTCCTCCACAAGGCGCGTAGAAAAATATCTGCACTTCGCTGGGACACTGCATACTCTCTGGGCCTTTCAAAAGCAGCCGGTCTCTCACCAGGGAGACCAGAATTTTTTTTTTCTTCAATACCCACCTTTTCATTTTATCTTTGTCATTTTCAGAAAATGTAGGTGCCTTGTAAGCAACACATAGATTGATTTTAAACAAATAGGAAAGTCGTATTTTAATAATACGACGCACTAACGAGTACTTCCTTAAGCCATATGAAATTGCTGCTTTTGTAGGTTAAAAATAGTCGAAATTGGCAATTCCATATGGTTAAGCCTAATGTTTTAATGACTCGCATGTTTAAATTTTTCCCCCCCTTTATTTCAGAATATTACGGGGATACACACATTTTGGTTATATCAATTGCTTTCTCGAAGTTTGAGTCAAAGTCGTAAGCGTGCCCATCCCCCAGACAGTGCGCATTGCACCCGTTAGGTGTGAATTCACCCATCCCCTCCGCTCCCCTCCTGTCTGCTTGATTTCCGATGACTCATATGGAGATTAGAATTTTTAAGTCATCAAATGATAAATTGCATCCAAACACCCTGGAAATGGATCTTAATTACCCATTACCTCCACCGTTGTCGGAATGTCCAGGCTGCGGGTGAGGGGGCGGCTTCGGCCTCGGATAGATACCTGCGGGAAAACAACACGGCGATGTCAGGGAAATGATGACGTCTTTCAGGCGGGAGCCATCTATAAATAAGAATACCCAAACACACAAAAGATGGAACTGTTCATTGACGTTCACTTCCCATAGCTTCTGTCCAGCCTTTAAATCATGTAGCCGTCAACCGAAGAGAAGCCAAACTCTCTAAAATAATTTAAGGAGGTTTATTCTGAGCCAAATTGGAGTACCACAGCCCGGAGCCACACCCAGGAAGCCTTGAGCAGGTGGACTGGCCGTGGCCGGGTCCCAGTTTGGTTTCACACGTTTCGGGGAGAGACAGGGGTCACAGGTGAAGTCATAAATCAATACGTGGGATTGGCCCGAAAAGGTGGCAGATCTCAAAGTGGGGGCTTACAGGTTATAGGTGGGTTTAAAGCCTCTTTAACTTGTAATTGGTTGAAGAAATGAAGCTTTGTGTGAAGGCTTGGAATATTTTAAGATAAGGAAGTCTGTTAATCAGAGAAAAGCTACAGGTCATTTGTTGTGTAAACTGAGGATCTGCAGGTGTGACTTGCACAGCCTCAGCCTGTCAGTGAGTCACCAAGGATGTCCCCAAGAAGGGAGGGGCATGAAGAGGCAGGTCTGACCCCTCTTCTCATGGCCAGTAACTCAGTTTCAGGGCGTCCCCTTGGCCAGGAGGGGTCCCTTCGGTCATCCGGTGTGGGGAGCCTTAAGACTTTATTTTAGTTTGCATAGCCAATATTTACATGAACACATCAAAGCATAAAATTAAAAAAAAAAACCACTTTCCTTTTTCTGCCAGGAATCTCCCCACCTGGTCCTTACAGCGAGACATCTACAGATCTCTGAAACGAACAGGGCGGAAGCTTTGCCGTGGACGCTCCAATGTTTAGGGATATTGCAAATGCCAGGACTGTTTACAGAACTGAGTCGCCAATATTCGGATGAGAGCATCTGACCTTTCGGCAGTGTGTTTTATTTCCACCTTGCTTGGATACATCCTCTCATTTGAACTTTTTAAAAATTTACGTCGTAGTGACCTTTACCTGGCCCTGAAGCTCACCATGTACACACGAGCTTCCTGCCCCAGGCCCTTAGCACGTGCCACTCGTCCGTTCTACTAGGATCTTGCTCCTGCTGCCCGTCTGTCACTTTATGTGCTCCATAAATATTTGAAGAAGCCACTTGTCATCTGAAGAAGCATCACCTCGTCCCTCCTGACTCAGTGCAGATGTCCTTTGACCCTATTTGAACAGCGGAGACGAGAAAATAGACGCAAGCTCTTTGCACACCAGCCTGCTCCAGCATCTTTCTGTCTCGGGCTGGAAACTGTATTTTGGGCACCAACTTTATACTCCTGGTACCGGCACTCACACCACGTGGCAGGTGCTCATTTGCACGACATGAAGAGTGATGTCGCTGTAATCCAGGGCAAAAAATTCAAGGACTTGAAGTCCTTCCTCAGGGCACTGGAAATCCGGGTCCGGCATCGGTGCCTGAGCTTTCTGAGTTTCAGGTGGTCGTCATGAAGTCCCACGGGCTGGAGGCTTAAACAAATGGCATGTGTCCTCTCACGTCCCGGAGGCTGGAAGTCCCAGATCCAGGTGTCTCAGGGCTGGTTCCTCCTGAGTCCTCTCTCCTGGGCGTGTAGACGCCGTCTCCTCCCTGTGTCCTCACGGGGTCGTCTCTCTGTGAGTGTCTGTGTCCTCATCTCCTCTGCTTATAGGGACACCAGTCCTGTTGGATCGGGGCCCACCCTAGTGACCTCAGTTTACCTTAATCACCTCTTTAAAGACCCTGTCACCAAATGAGGTCACAGTCTGCGGTCCTGGGACTCAGGACTGTAGTATATGAATTTGGAGGGAGGCACAATGTAGCCCACAGCAGCTTCTGTCAAACAGAATTGGTTCCTCTTGTTAGGCTGGGACGAGGAGGGAGGGGAGCAGGTGCCATGTCTGGGGGTGTCCCCGAGGGGCAGGTGGCTCTAGGAGATGCTCCGTCTACAGTAGGAGGAACAAGCTGACCAGAGGGGGCTTCCCAGGGGGATCAGATGACATGTCCAGGGGCCTCCCAAGGACTGAACAGGTGTCTCGTCTATGACAGGGGGTCTCCAAGGACCAACCAACCAGAAAGAAGCAGAAAGGCCACAACATGGAGACATGACCAAGGTCACCAAAGAGGGTCTCTGGAGCATGTGCACAAACAACGTGACAGTTTCCTCAAGTGACCGCCATTAACACAGTCAGAATCACACCCCACTGCGCCATGACAGTTTGCAAATACCATGGCAACCCCGGAAATTGCCTTACAAGGTTAAAAACGGGGAGGGTCCCCAGTTCCAGAAATTCTCCACTCCTTTCTAAGAAAAACCATGAGTATTCCACTCTCCACTTAACATAAAATTGGGGAAAATCTTGTTAAACTCAGGGTCTCCTCCACTCACAGGGGTTGACCCGTTCTTTTCCTGGAATGTTCTATGCTTTAGTAAACTTGGGCGCTGGGCCTGCTTGCGTCTGCTTGGTCTGCTCATTTGCCCGTGGAGTTGGTGCCAGTCACCAGTCTTCAGTACGGGGGACCCAGAACCAGGGAACACGGACTGACACCTAGTCCCCACACTTGACACTTTCTCTGCATCACCTTCCTAAGCACATGGCCGTGAGCCGAAGGTGTCACACCAGAGAACCAGAGAACCACGCTGGGGTGTCCCAATTGGGCAAGCACACACCAAGTCCATGGCAGGGCCACCCAGCGCCGTGGGAGCTTCCGTGGAAGCCAAAGAAAACCAAACCACATCCAAGAAGGCGTGGGCGGAAGAGACCCTCGGGTTCCCCTGGTCTAATTCTACGGGAACGAGACCGCCGGTTTCAAGGATGCCCAGAGTCGTCCTAAAGCGCCCGCCGGGGGCGTGGTGGCTTCCTATAAATCCAACAGCTGTCTGTATAAAGTCACTATGGGGAGAAAGAGAAAGAGGACAAAGAAAGACCCAGAACATTCCACCTGAAGGAACTTCTTCCAGGTTGCCCACCAGAGATTGCCTTCACGGTCCAAGAGAATGTTCCAGAACACCCCGTGTTGGAGGGACTTTTCATACCGCTCTCTGGGGCTCTTCTTTCTTCCTTCTCCATCTCCATATACAGGAGGCCGGGCCGGCCGGGGACAAGCACATGGTTTGGAGGTAATTTCTGCCCGTTGACTGCAATGCTGATAATTCACTTCTAAGCCGCTTCATTTTCCCTCTTCCCCGAGGGCATAGGTTGAGTTTGCTCCTCTGCCGTTGCAAATCCTCCAGGGTCTCACGCTCGGTATAAATGAATAATTCAGGACTTCCGTGTTACAGGCATCTCATGACTGGGTTTAAGCACGGCGTGAACACCGGCGCCAGGAAGCAACGTCCCTCCGTATCAGGGTGTGAGTCAGAAATCAGACCCCAAGTCCCAGGCGGTCGCTCCGCAAGCTTGCACCTCTCCTCCCTCCACCCGGCTTCTCCTGGGGGTTCCTGATTCGCCCCAGAGCCTCAGGATGACTCAGCCAGCGTGGTATGATCAGTTCCGAAAACAGATGCTCTGGGGAGACAGCCCCCAGCGCCTGCTTAACCCGGCGTGTCGAGGGCATTTGTGAGCAAGAAGCATTTCCCGTGTGCAACACCCATGCCCGCTTTGCACAAAAGCCACAATCCGGGGAACAGTGGTTTTTAAAAGACTGGGAGGAAATGTTAGCAGAAAAGGTTGTTTTTGGTGTCGGGATGTTAATACCGTGTTTCCCCAAAAACAAGATGGGGTCTTATATTTATTTTTCCTCAAGAAGACACCCTAGGGCTTATTTT
>VBSM01003163.1:802648-813027 GCA_008086735.1 Cheirogaleus medius
GAACTAACGCAGACATTGTCAGCGGCTGTTTTTCAATTAGGTGTCATCTCCGCTTGCCTTAGCCTCTATTTTTAAGGACGCCTTGGTTGAGAAGATGAGTTTGTGTCCGTCTGGAGGCGGTGTGGCGGGACATAATAATATGCTGTTGGGCTGTGCAGAGTTTACAGCCAGAACGAGCTTGCAAGAAGCTTCCAGAAGCCCTAGTGACTCAGCTAGCTTCGTGCATGCTCTGTCTGGCTAAATGTTAATTAAGCTTTTAGTGTTGTTGAATTGCTGACAACTTTATTGCTTTTTTTTTTTTTTTTTTTTTTTTTTTTTTTTTTTTTTTTTTGCATGGTGAATGTACTAAATGCATGGAAGGGGTGTCGGCCCAATTTTGAAAAAAATGCAGAAATTAAGGTGAAATGGAATAAAATGCACAGCGCAGGAGGGCTTTCTGTGAACAGGAAAAGCAACGTGATTTGGAGCACTGCAAACAAGCCAGAAAAATTGCTTGTCCCTCAGCCCGATTCGATAAGGGAAAACGTCCTCTGAGGACACTGTAGTGGTTTTCAGGTGTCAGACAAAAAGGAAAATGAAATTGTTTGTGTGCATTCCACTTTTTTGCTACGCTCCAACGGTTAGGAAGGGAACTGGGTTCCCCGCGAGGGAGCTATGGCGTACGCATTTCAAAAGCAACCAATGAAAGGCAAACGTCAATCATCAAACCGGGATTTGGACAGAGGCTGAACGCTCATTTCTTACTTCCACCGTGCTCGGGATTCCCAGGCTGCGGGTGGTACGGCGGGGGTTTCGGCCGTGGGTAGATATCTGTGGGGGAAATGACAGCGCCCTGTTAGGAAAATAAAATTCTCTTTGCCTTAGGAGCAGCCCGCAAAACAAACCCGTCGACGGGATTATTGATGTTTTTATTTTGCTCACACTTGCTGCTCCGGGTATGTTAATCGGTGACCTTCGTCTGGCTAAGAATCACATCACCCCTAGAACCTCAAAACCTACAACTTAAAAAAAAAACTTTCATTTTTGTCCCGAGAGGTTGGTTTTCATGGCAAGAAGCTAGCGAAGCTGGCTGCCCTGAGGATGACAAGTAATCCCAAAAGAAATCTATAAAGAACTGGTACGGGACAAACTCACCAACGGTCCTGGTACCTGGGGTGGTACCAGACATTCCGCTATCAGTTTCAAAGTGCTCTCACCTGTAAACTCTTTTCCTTCCTACCTTTTTAGGCACTACCTGCTTAAATTAATAAGGATCAACTTTCCATTTTTATTTTTGATTTATTTATTTTGAGACAGAGTCTTGCTCTGTCGCCCTGGGTAGAGGGCAGTGGCGTCATTGTATCTCACTGCAGCCTCCAACTGCGATCCTCCTGCCTCAGCCTCCCTGAAGAGCTGGGACTACACGCATGCACCACCACACCCAGCTCATTTTTCTATTTTTTGTAGAGAAAGGGTCTCGCTCTTGCCCAGGCTGGTCTCGAACTCCGGAGCTCAAGCGATCCTCCCGCCTCAGCCTCCCAGAGTGCTGGGATTACAAGTGTGAGCCATTGCACCCTGCCTAGCTTTCAATTTTTAAAAGGTAGGGAAATAGTCCACCCACATAAGAAGAAATTGTATTTGCAATGATTTTCTCTTTGCAAAATAGTAACTGCTGTCTCGCCGAACTCTTTCCCAGAGAAAGAGACCTCTGTCTCTCTAAATGATTTAAAAAAAAAATACTTCACTACACAAGTATGTGTCCATAATCAACATATAGTTTTCTTCAGTGCTACCTCTCTCCTCCACTGATGTCCCATGTCACCCTGTCCCACGCCGGATTCCCATTTGTCCACGGCTGCTTCTGGTCCTTCTATTCAATCTACCCCTCACATATTTGTCTGTTCCTGCACAAATTCCAGGCTGTCCTTATTATTCAACTGTGCTACTGTTCTTCAGTAGTGTGTACTGACTGAGCCGAGGAGTCCAAAACAGTAACAATTGAAGAATATACCGTTTAAGCACACACATCTAAGAGAGAAAGAAAGAAAAAAGGAAAGGGGGGTAGGGAGGGAGAGAAGGAAGAAAGGAAGGAAAGAAGGAGGGAAGGAGGGAGGGAGGGAAGGAAGGAAGGAGGCAAGGAAGAAAGTAGGGAAGGAAGGAGGTAAAGAGGGAAGGAATGAGGGAAACAGGGAAGGAGGGAGTGAGGGAAGGAAGGAGGGAAAGAGGGAAGGAAGGAGGGAGAGAGGGAAGGAAGGGAGGAAGGAGGGGAGGGTGGAGGGAGGGAAGGAGAGAAGGAGGGAGGGAAAGAGGGAGGGAAAGAGGGAAAGAAGGAGAGAAAAAAGGAGGGAAGGAAGGAAAGAAGGAAGGATGGAGGGAAGGAGGCAAGGAGGGAGGGAGGGAAGGAGGCAAGGAGGGAGGGAGGGAAGGAGGCAAGGAGGGAGGGAGGGAAGGAGGCAAGGATGGAGAGAGAGAAGGAAGAAAGGAAGGAAGGAAGGAAAGAAGGAGGGAAGGAGGGAGGGAGGGAAGGAAGGAAGGAGACAAGGAAGAAAGTAGAGAAGGAAGGAGGTAAAGAGGGAAGGAATGAGGGAAACAGGGAAGGAGGGAGCGAGGGAAGGAAGGAGGGAAAGAGGGAAGGAAGGAGGGAAAGGGAAGGAAGGAAGGAGAGAGGGAAGGAAGGGAGGAAGGAGGGAAGGGAGGGAAAGAAGGAGAGAAAAAAGGAGGGAAGGAAGGAGGGAAGGAGGCAAGGAGGGAGAGAGGGAAGGAAGAATGGAAGGAGGGAAGGAGGGAGGGAAAGAAGGAGAGAAGGAAGGAAGGAAGAAGGGAAGGAAATAATCGCCACAGAATTCAGAATAGTGTACACCTTTGATGGAGACAAGAAAACCTCATAGGTAGACACACGTTACCACAAAATACTAGTTCTTGTGTTTTAATTCATCATTAAATGAATGAAAATACAAGAAGGCTGTGCTTGGACAAAAATAATAGCCATGAAACAAGAATTATGATTTTCCACACCCTGTGCAACTGTATGTATTTTGCGTTTGTATGTTTTTCTTTACTTTATTCATAGAACCAATGTGTCTACATAAAAACATGGTATTTGTGGACCGTTTGTACGGTCAGTCTTGTTATCATACCATGGGTACATAAACATGAAGCACATTCTCACATTCTCTCTTTGTTGGTTCAGGGATTATAAATTCCTATTAAATCAGCTTTTTACTTGCGCTATCCATATCTTTATTCTTAATAATATTTCCATCTGCCAGCCCTGATATTTCTGGCGAAAGGCTTTTTTGTAAACCTCACACTTGGATTTTTCAATTTCCACTTGCAACTTAACTTGAGATGCATGAGGGAGGAGATTGCTCCATCCTTCTGCAAGTGGATCTCTGATTGCTAAGTAGCAACTCTTCCCCCACCGCCGGTACTAGTACCTCAAAGCTTATTTTGCCTGAGACAGGTGCCACGATGCCGCTTTCTTTTCATGAGCGCTTGCCTCGTGCATCTTTTTCCGACCGATTATTTGCACCTCCTCTGGGGCATTTCATTTCAAAGACTTCTCTTGCACGTGGCATATAACCGATTCTAAACTGGTGCGTCTAACCTCTGTATTTTAACATAGTCGTTAAATCATTTTACATTTAAGTCATGATATGCTATCGCTATTACTTTCTTCTTATTATTTTCTTTTTTGTTGTTGTTGTTTTTACTCCTTCCTGATCTCTATTTAGTAATCAATTTGTTTGTTTGTTTATTTGGGAGACAGAATCTGGCTCTGTTGCCCAGGTTGGAGTGCAGTGGTGAAATCATAGCTCATTGCAGCCTCCAACTCCTGGGTTCAAGCGATCCTCCTGCCTCAGCCTCCAGAGTAGCTGGGACTATAGGCAAACGCCACCATGCCCGGCTAATTTTTTCTATTTCTAGCTGCCCGGCCAATTTTTTTTTTTTTTCTATTTTTAGTAGAGGCAGGGTCTCACTCTTACTCAGGCTGGTCTGGAACTCCTGACCTCAAGCGATCCTCCTGCCTCGGCCTCCCAGAGTGTTGGGATTACAGGCGATTCTGGGGCATGCCATTACTTTCCAGCATAACAAGATATTTCAGGGACATCTTGGACCCACCATGCCACCAGCCCTGGAATTGGCCATTTCCATAAGGAGCACACAAGAAGGAAGATGAAATTCATCCATGACCTTGATTTTGGGAGAGAACCCTGTGGCTTTCTGGCCATGATGGCAGATATGATGAAGGAGAACTATTATTCATGTGAAGGTCACCATCATCATCCTCATCTGTGCACTGAGGAACTGCTGGTGGGACTGCAAGCTAGCACAACCTCTGTGGAAAGCAAGTTAAAGATTCTATCTTTAACTTTTTGAGAAGCTGCTGAACCATTTTCCAGAGGGGCTGCACCATTTTTGCATTTCCACCAGCAATATACAAGCATTCCAATTTATTCATGTCCGTTGCGACACTTAGCATTTTCCCTAATTTGATTACAGCCATCCCGGTGGGTGTGAGGTGATATCTCATTGTGCTTGTAAGTTGCATTTCCCTAAGGATAACCATTTGCTTTAAACATCTACTAACATCCCCACAACCCTGTAAAGCATCCTCACTCGTCCCTCCAAAAGCCTCAGTTTGAAAAAGGCATTACCTGCTTTGTGCCCAGCCAAGGAGTCACTCACCTGAGTTTGGCTTCTTGGTGGGTTCTGTGAACGAAAACAGAAAATAAATTCCATAAGGCATCAGAGCTTCACAGGCAGCTCAAAGAAAGGACATTTACGCCCCTAATGAAAAATGAAAAGGGAATGGCAATGTAATAAAAATGAATCGATGAGAGCACAAATTCTATTTTGCATTCGGGGAATAAAAAAAGTAGCGTTAAAAGCCGCGCCAAGCGAGTGTGTCCTGGGGCCACGTGGAAACCCCCCAGCAGGGACAGCTAAGCAGAAAGCATTCTGGACAGGTAGGGGCAACACCTGGCTGTACAGCCTCCAAAGAGCCAGGTGCTCAGCTTCCTGGTTAGCCTGAAAGGTCCCAACTGAACGTGGCGTGGTGACAACGTAGACGTGGGAGGATTTCGGGTCGTGCATGACGTTGAAGGAGAAAGCTGCAGCCCCGTGAGCAGAGGTGGCCGGAGACCCCAATGAGAGCAAGAGTGTCCCAGGTCGTGCTCTGTGAGGGGCCGTTGCGATCCGTTCAGTCGCTGTGGTCCAGGCATGAAACAGGGACAGATAGACACTGGAGTTTATAAAAAGCAACAACCTCCAGGGTATCCCTGGACCACGAGCTCGGGTGACACAGAGCCACCGAGAAACAAGTCCTGGCCCCTGGCACGGCAGCGGACTTTGGCATGGAGACCTTCTAGCGGCTGTGCAGAAGGGAAGAGCAGAGAACCCCCCACGCCAATTCCGGATACGGAATTCCGGATACGGCCGATCCAACCCCAAAGCAACCGGCAGCGCGTGCTGCTAGCGGCGAGGTTTCGGCACTTACCAGGGTCATCCAGGGCGTCGGCCAGGTCGAAGTCTCCTTGACCTGTCGGGAGCAAACAGGGCGTTGGTCACACCACGGTGGAAAGCTCAACTCTCCCTTAAAGAGGAGAAGGAAGAGTTCTTCTAGAATCTCCTAGATCCTTTTAGAATCTCTTCTAGAATCTCCTAGAATCTTTTCTAGAATCTCCTAGAATTCTTCTAGAGTCTCGAAGACTCCTCTAGAATCTCTTCTAGAATCTCGAAGATTCTTCTAGAGTCTCGAAGCCTCCTCCAGAATCTCTTCTAGAATCTAGAGGATTCTTCTAGAATCTAGAAGAATCTTCTAGAATCTCTTCTAGAATCTTCGTAGCCTTGAGCTACGAAGCCAAACGTGAGTGTGTTTCAGGAGACAGATGAATCCCTGTGTTCTGCAAACATGTATGAATGGCAAAGGAAGTCGAATTGTTTTACACCAAGATGTGTTTCTTTGACATATTTAGAGATGGTACCAGAGCCCCGGCAGACACAAGTGGCCCTGCAAAGGCATCTTGCATGGGTAAAACTTAACATCTCTTAAAAAATTGACATTAACGCAGATAGTCCTCCCCTTGTCCAGATCTAGGAGAGATGGACTGAGAGCCTGACATGTTTAAAGGTCTGAAAAGAGACACTTAGCACCTATTCTCTCTGGGGGCTGCTCCCCGGGGGATTTCACCTGCATAACAAGACCTGGGCCGGCAGATTCATGTCCATAAACTCCTTTGCTGGCCGAGTCTCCTGGTTCTTTCTTACCATAACCTGTCTCGTCACTAAAACCTGACTTACCTACTTAGCCTGTTTTCTGGCCATGCATGGAGCCCGCATTTTCCCTGCAACTTCAAGATGGTATATAAGCTTTTGCACCCCCTTGAGAGCTTGGGTCTGAAGGCTCCTGTGTATGCATGTGAAATGAATTTGTATGTCTTTTCTCCTATTTATTTTGTGTAAGTTTAGTTTATTTTTTGAGACAGGGTCTCACTCTGCTGCCCGGGCTAGAGTGCCATGGCGTCAGCCTAGCTCACAGCAACCTCAAACTCCTGGGCTCAGGCGATCCTCCTGCCTCAGTCTCCCAAGTAGCTGGGACTACAGGCATGCGCCACCATGCACGGCTAATTTTTCTATTTTTAGTAGAGACAAGGTCTCACTCTTGCTCAGGCTGGTCTCGAACTCCTGAGCTCAAGTGATCCTCCCGCCTCGGCCTCCCAGAGTGCTGGGATTACAGGCGTGAGCCACCGCGCCCGGCCTTTCTGTTTTTTTGAAGTTAAGTTTATACACAATGAAATACACAGCTAAGCATATACACACCAAGTTTTGACAAGGGCTTACACTTGCATAACCCAAATGCGTATGCCGACGTAGAACATTATCCTCACCCCAGAAACTTCTACCATATTCCTGCCTACCTCCTTTCGCTCCCCAAGCCCCATAGATTAATTTTCACAGTGAATTTTCTTTTAATTCAATATAACTTACTATATTAATCTCCTCTTACTAATAAAGTACCTGAACTACTTGGCAAGTAATATGGTGTGGCATGCTTGCAATCTATTAGCCTAAGATTAAACTTTGCTTTGTGTTTCTTGCTGGTGTTCTTCAAGGAAGAACAGGATTAGTTTGGTGGTTCATAACACATGTCTTTGCAAGATTACCAAGTAAAATATGCTCCCCCATAATGGACTTTGCCTATGGATTTTCTTTGTAAAAATTGTTCTCCATGGGTCCTTTTAACACACGAACTGCCATGTGAGTTGTATTTAACTCGCGCTCCTTTTGAGCCCGGGGCTGAGTGAGGTATATATAACTCACACGTCTCTTCACCCTGGGAACCGTGAGAACTATTTTTCAAGTTGCATATGACTCACGCACAGAAAACAATAAAAAATAACAAATTCTTCGTTAAATTACAAAGGATCTTTTTGTTTGTGAAATTTTTATTCTATTTTCATAAAAAAGACACCAGAGCCGCAAGGAAAAATATTTTTTTCTAGTGTGGCTGTCAATGAGTTAAAAAAATAAATGTTATTGCGTATATTACTTAAGATATGTTACTGTGTCTATTACTGTATATTATTACTATATATCAATGTTATTGTGAACATTACTTACAATACGATATTATGATATGCGTATTCACAAAATTTATATAGATACAAACAACCAGTAAAGTGGTTACTATAGTGACACAAATTAACATATCTGTCCTCTATTTTTTTGTGTGTGGCAGGAGCAACTATAGTCTATGCATTTAGCAAAAATCCCAAGTACGAAGCCATATCATTAATTGCAGTCATCATATCTTTTATTAGATCTCTAGACGCGTGCATCCCACACGCCTGCTATTTTGTGTCTTCTGACTTTCATCACCGTGTCCCCACCTGGCCCCTTGCAGACACCGTTTCATTCTGTGTGTCTGTACGTATGACTTTGTGGTGGAATGTAGCTTGGGTAGGTACCTTCCCCGCGGCTTGCAGACCACGCGGGGAGAGAGAGGCTGCCCACGGTGCACGACGCATTCGCCTGTAGTCGGGGCACTTGGAAGGAAGCATCTCTAAGTGCACCCACTGCTCCCCTGGACTGTGCCAGTCACAGCTTTGGGTCATGCATGTTGGTGGCCTTGGCACTTCCCACATACATGAACACACGTGCCGTCTCTAGGAGCAGAACAGCGGGGAGCTCTTGGATCCCTTAGAGGCTACATGAAGCACAGTTCACCTTGGCCGGCTGGCCGCAACACACACAAGAAATAAGCTTTCCCTTATTTGGGGGCTGTTTGTTACAGCAGCTAGCCTGCCCTGACAAATACAAGGTCAGAAAACAACGTTTGGGGGCCAGGTGAGGTGGCTCACACCTGTAATCCCAGCACTATGGGAGGCCAAGGCAGGAGGATTGTTGAGCTCAGGAGTTTAAGACCAGCCTGAGCAAGAGTGAGACCCCGTCTCTACTAAAAATAGAAAAACTAGCTAGGTGTGGTGGCTGTACCTGTAGTCCCAGCTACTCGGGAGGCTGAGGCAGGAGGATCACCTGAGGCCAGGAGTCTGAGGTTGCAGAGAGCTATGATGATGCCACTGCACTCTAGCCCGGGTGACGCAGCAAGATCCAGTCTCAAAACAAAACAAGCAACAAACAAAACAAGGCTGTGTCCATAAGCCGAGATCCCTGACAGGTTCGAAAGCAGTTAACCTCATTGTCCGAGCGTCAGAGTGCAGAGAAGGTCGGCATCCTTGCAACGCCAGGCACCCAAGCACCCCATCCTTCCACCCACCGCGGGATGGACGTCGGTATTCCCCACACACATATTTCCCAGAGGAGGAGCCTGAGGTTCCAGGAGGTTTAGGGACAAGGCAGGGCGGAGTCAGAATTTGCACTCAGACCCTTGGGCATCCTCAGCTAGAGCCCGGTGAGTCTTGGGAGCTGCTTCTCCTCCCAACAGATGGATGTCTGTCCGCCTGGTGTCGTCTGCCCTGGGGGATTTGTAGGACTCCAGTGTGGGTTTGCACAGCCCCTAGCGTGGCCCTGCTGGGGTGCCACTACATAAACTCTGGGGGTTCCTTTCTGAGGTCAAGCCGGGGCCTCTGCTTAGGAGAAGATGCAACCCCAGGCAGGAGCCCCCTGAGCTGGGACAAAGTAACCAACACGAGAGGGAAGAAAGACTGAGTCCAGCGTGCACCAAGACACTGGCTATTGCTGCAATCTGAGGTCACATCCTAGAGAGCCATTTCTCATTTCTGTCAAACTCTGGCAGGCCCCACGTCCCTTTCGGTCCACCCTCTCTGCTGCCAGATGTCCCCTGTGGGCACGTCTTCAAAGAGGACACCCAGGTCTCATCTTGCTCCAGCCACCGTGGTCCAGCCTGCTCAAGACGGAACAGAAGGCGGCGAGACATCTCTCTCTCTCTCCCAGGGATGCCAGTTCCAGTCGAGGAACATGTGTCTCGGCTACGCAGGCAGCCCGGGAATCCAGATTCCAGACTCCCTGCACAGTGTGCAGATAACTTTCCCCTCCGTGCACCTCCGCGCATCCCAGCAACGCCAGGCATGCCGTGAGCAACCACGCTCCCATCTCCTCTGACCTGTGTTCCCGCCTGGCCACTCCCGGGCATTGCCCCACAAAACCAACGGCCTTCGTGCTGGGGCTCTCTGTCTCCCCGTCACTGCCTTCCTGCAACTCTGTTGCACAATGACACCAGGCAGACCGGGTGCCTCTGCAGGCTCCTTCAGCTTTGAGCCACCCAAAGGGGTGACCCTGGCGGACGCCAGGAATTGGGGAGTGCGGCACAGAGACAGTGGAGCCTAGTGCTTGCACGTTGTGCTTGGGTTCAGGGCTTGCACACGGCAGAGAAAGATTGCAGCAAGCGTGACTCACACACTCGGGCGGTGGCAGTCTCACCCAGACCTCGTTGCATAAGCCAGGCGGACTCCAGCCAGCGTCACGTGGGCGGCCGGGGGTTGAGTCCTGCAGGCAGGGCAGGAAATCGCCGGGGCGGGGTCCCTTCTCCTCTGCAGAGGAGCCACAGCAAATGCAGCTGGTGTCCCTGTGCTTTAAGCGGGTATCCGGGGCAGAGAGACCACAGTGCTAATCCCGGCACCTCGATCTCAGAGGCGAGGTTCTGTCTGTGAGATAATTACTTGCTCTGGGCTTCTCGTCCAGAGAGGACATAAAACAGGGCATCGGCACAGGACACCTGCTTCCAATTTGTTTTGCTTTTTCTTTGCAAGCTCAGCGGCTTTTAATCAAAGCCTCATGTTATGGGATCTCTAGCACCCCCAAGAAGAAAGCAACTTTATTGATAAAGGCCATTTTCACTGGAGATAAGTGATATCTCATTGCATTTTTGATTTGCATTTCCCTGGTGATTAGAGATGTTGAGCATTTTTTCATATGTT